>PVKA01002090.1:0-62290 GCA_004027165.1 Ctenomys sociabilis
TAATTATTGAATTTTTGATATAATTTCAGCTATAAAAAAACCTGTAAATATAATATCATGTATGCACCTTGTACAATACCAAAACGTTATGAAAACAGTTTGCTATGTATTAATTCATCGACTCTGTATGGTTAAGGTGTTTTGAAACTGTCTGATTGACATTTGTATTTTAATAAAATAAAAATAAATGAAAAAAAAAGAAGTATATAAACTACATCCTTTGAAACACTCTTATAAAAAAATAAATAAATAAATAAATTTATCCTGCTTAGATATCACATGGCTTCTTTTATATGAACAACCCAAAGTATAAATAATTTAAAAGAAAAATAAAAAGGAGACAGATTGGTCTTTTGTAAATGGGTAGGAGATCAAAAGATGGAGAAACAGGAATAAGAATCAGGATGTGTCTGATGACTACCAACTCGCTCTGATGAATGTGACCATTATGGGCTGTGAATGTGTCCTAATAAAATTTATTAAAAAGACCTCATTTACCCCAAAATAAATAAAGTCTGTTCTGTTTTGCCATAAAAAGAGCCGATTCATTTTGAGCCACATGAGTCTGCTCCAGATGGAATTATTTGACTCATGTTCAATTCACTGTCTCGCATTCCTCTGAGGCTCAGCAGAGTAAGACTGTAAGCACAGGACTTCAGAGGGAAATCCTACTCTTCCCATTCACTGAAAAACGAGTGTCCGGGGATCTTCAGTGTGTCCAGGTTATTCTCACTAATAACAAGCCTGAAATCAGGCTGGCTTTCTGTTTAAGCAGAATTCGCCAACCTCTCGGGTAGCAGCCAAAGAGCGTCGGGGTGAGCTGCCTTCCCGAGCCGTTGTGTCACGCTCTCCTTTCCCAGGTGTGCATCGAGACCTACACGTGCAGCTGCCACCTGCGCAGCATAAGCACCGCAGTGCGGGCCACTCTCAGCCAGATGCTAAGCGATCTGACCTTGCAGCTACGGCAGAGGCAGGAGAACACGGTAAGCCCGCGGCATAACACGCCCTTCGCGCTCTTGGTATCTTCCTGTGACCTTCTTACTGTGCCACCTGCCACAGCCACCTCCTGCTGGAAACGCTGAGAAGGGTTTGCTTATTTGGGAGGAACATTAATTTACATAAATAAAGCTGTTTAGGATTTTGCTTGTTTCACCTTCAAACTTTAAGAGGTTTTTTTCCCCCTAATGCAGTTTTTTAAAATTTTGCCATTGCTTTAAAATTTAGTTTTGTTCTTGTTTTCTACACTTTTTAAAAAATCTATTTATTTATGTAGTTAGCACAGGGTGCTGCTACACAACTCAGACTCATAGTGATCCTCCTGTTTCAGCCTCCCCAGTTCTAGGATTATAGACAACTGCCACCAGGCCTGGTTTCAGTGGCCAGCATGGCTCACCTAGAGTTCTGGGGCCCACGTGGCATGCAGTACCAGGGATCAAACCCAGGTCCTCATGCTTGCCTATGCAGGCACTTAGACCACTGAGCTATCTCCCCTGTCCTTTTAAAATTCTTAATTGAACTTTTTAATAATGCTTCCCACGCTAGGAGTCTATGTCTGCTAGGGTCAAGCACAGTATTGTAGCCTGTGGGCTTGAGATAAATCATGGTCTGTACCTCTTTAGGTAGGCATTGTCACAGGTCATAGCCCAGCAACCTGAAATCATGAAGCACCACGGGACAAAGCCTCTGCGAAGTGTGTAGATTCTTGAGTGTTTTATTCTGGGATGCCTTAAGCTGAGTTCTGAACACCACAGTCTTTCTTATAAATGCAGTCAACAGTGAACCGCTATCAAGAGCTGAACCATGTGCTTGAGTAGAGAAGCTGAGCCTGGAGCACTGTGAATTCCATTTTGTTTCCTAGAATTTTCCAGTGTCTCAGCAGGGCTTTTCTTACCTGTATCTCCTAATGTCTGTGTGTGTCCTCTTTTCTAGATAATTGAAAACCCAGATGCACCACCAGAATTCGGGAGTCAAGGTACTGGATTTGGTTTTTACTAACTCAGTTTTAAAAGAGGTGGTAAAAATGCCAGCTCTGGGCTTGGCACCGGGGTGTAAAGATGCCTAGGAGTCTTGGATTGATTCACCCCTCTCTGAGGCTCTGCTCAGCTTGCCATGTGTGCTATCATCTCCTCAGCTGCTGTCTGCCTTCTGCTCCTGCACTCACCAGTGCCAACTGTGCCTATTCTGGTTCCAATTGTGCAAAGGAAATTGACTCTTACCCTCCCTTGGGAGGATGGTAGTTTTTTTTTATAAAGCTATTTCCTTCTCCATGAACCCAGGATTAATTGTTAAAATAAGAAATCAGTGCATGGTTATAGAAATCTGACTGACATACAGTGCTACTGCACCAGAGTTATTTGTCAAATGCCAGTTGCTTGATGTGAAAAAGTGAACCATCTTCCAGGAGCCCTTTGAAGAGCCCACTTTATGTCAAAGACCAGAACCAAATGATGGCACTTTCATTCTGATCCACAGGGAAAAAAAAACTGGAAGTGCACATATAATTAGCAATAAATTGAAGTATTAAATACAGCTGTGAGGGCTGGCAAGATGCTCAGTGGACTAAGCATCTGCTTGGGTAAGCACAGGGACTGGGGTTCAATTCCCTGCACCACACCCCTGGGCAGACTGAACCAGCCACAGAGTATGGGTGTGGTGGCACATGCCTATAATCCCAGTGCTGGGGCTGGGGAGGCTGAAAACAGCTGGATCACTATAAGTCTGAACTGTGAGGTAAGACTCAGACCAAACACATTACAAAAAAAAAAAAAAAAAAAAAACTCTAATAGCTGAATAACCATCATTAGGAGGAAAACAGTAAGTGTGAGAAATGAGAACTAGAAAGGCTGGCACTAAGTGACTGCCAAGCTCTCGCAGTTTTGTCCCTGCCCACTACGCCTAGGGGTCCTGTGCTGGAGCACCGGAAGAGGCCTCTGCCCCCAGAGCTGTCAGAGCTGGGCTAGAAGACGCCTCGCCCCATCCTCTCTTCTCTTTGGCCATTGCATTGTCATTAAAGCCTCACCTTCGTGTAGGGTGATTTTGTAAACTGAGAATGGGGTCAAGTTGCTTGTGGCCAAGGGTACATCTATAAAAACTTTGCTAGTAAAACTTGATGGAGTGACTCATTTGAAGTTAACCTAAAATTGAGCATAAGGGCTATTTATGGATCTGACTTTAAACTCTGCTTCATTGACCTTAGCATTTCTCAATTCTGTTGCTGCATTTAAAGTCTTAGATTCCAAGGATTAGAATTTAAATTTCTTCCCTTACCTCTTTCAAATCTATTTTTTACATTTTCCTCCTACACTAAGGCCAGTTTTTGTTCCATCTTTGTTGACCTCATCCTCATCTGTCCACTTATACTTAGGTATGCTTGTATAGAGCCTCACAGGTTATTTTAGAAAACAAATGTTCACACTTCTCATTTCACTTGGCTCAACAATTCTATGAAATTGGCCTTATTTATCTTATTCACAAAAAAGAGAACCAAAGTTTACCCAAGCTCACACAGTCAGCAAGTTGTGGATCCATGTGGGAACACGTTCCCAAATTCCAACCTTCTTTTCTACAGTGCCTCAGTGGGAACTTTCAGTCTATTTTCTGGAAATTAGAACCTCTTTGGAGAAAAAAAAATTATTTGTCCAGCATTGACTACTGCTGCATTATTGATGAAGAGCGCATATCCTGCAGAGGTTAGACACATACAGAAGGTGAAGATGGTGACTGAATTATTTCACCCTCTTTGTCTGTCCTTTGGGTTCCTCCTTTTTTCATGCTGCCATATTGTATTTCTCTTTGGATCATTAAATTCACCAAAACTCCTTTCATGTGAATGAATTTTACTTACAATAAAAAGTAGTCTATTATTCTGAGCCACTTTTTTCATGTTTTACCTTGGAAGGGTAAAACTTAATTCTTACCTTTCCTGTGATGGTTGTGGTGGCCTATGGAACATACTAATCTGAAATTCACCTCAGTCCTGAGAGAGGTACAAAGCAGAGGACAGGAAGGACGGTTGAGGGAAGTATCAGACCCTCCCCCGCCCCAGTGTCTAATGTCTGTCCCCTCCTCTGATTCAAAGCTTCATCTGTAGAGACCCTCTGTGATGATGTCGTCTCTGTCCTCGCTGTCCTGTGTGAGAAGCTTCAAGCCTCCATCAAGTAAGTGCCTTGCTGTTGCTTCTCCTCAGTGGTCTGTTTCTAAAATAACTTCTGTAACATCCATTAACATTGTGGATTATAGGAACAGCGGTTCCTCCCACTGCTCCTCACCTGTCGTTCCTAAGTATTACAGTGAGACCTTGAGCAATGACAAATTACAGGCCCCATTGCTGAAGGATATAATCTCTGAGGTGGAAATGGAAAAACAATACCATGGAAAAAGAGCTAACCCTTTGAGCCCTGGGCCACGTGGAAGGAATGCTGGGCAAAGAGCTGGACTGCTGGGAGGGCTCCTAACTTGGGTCCAGCCCTGCTCAGTGACCGTAAAGGACTTCTCATGGGACTGTGATACACTGTCTTCCCCTGTTAAATAATGGGGGTGAATTGTGTGCATTTTCCCTATTTCTTATATCATTCCCCAAGTCTGGGAGCTCGCATGCTTACCTTTAAAGAGAGCACATTACTCTGACTTTTATATGCTATTATTTTGTTTGCATTCCAGTTTGATGAGTAAGGTTAGTTCATTTAGGTAATGGCTCTTATTCTAATTCTCCATGGGATAGCATAAGACAATTTCTGAAGCCACACAAATGCCAACCCACAAAGAGCCAGGCTTTCCAAGACAGGATGAAAAGTCTCTACCAGCTACATATATCAATATCAATTTAACCATTATTCCGTATGCTACCTGTATATTTAAACCAAATAAAACTTATTTTATGTAAGGCACTTAAAGGTCAGATAGGTGAAAAATAATATAGCAATTATGGGATTGTAGGGAAACAGGGAAAGTAGTGGTTATATAGAATGAATAAGTCAAAGGGTCTAATTGCAACATGTGGGTTAATAATGGCTTATTGTACTCAGGACTTTTGTGGAATGAGTTGGCTGTAGCTGATTTTACTTCAGGAGGGAGAAATGGGTAGCTCTGCAATATGCTCATTTGTCTCACGGAAGAACCATTTTATTTATTATGTGTATGTTTCATAATCATGTTTTCTAACCTTAAATATACGCATCTGTAGGGTCCCAATTCTATTTCATGATTTCTTTATTTCCTTTCTCTAACCAAATTCAAATTTATTTTTAAGGAAAGCTAAGTAAAAAAAAATGATTTTAAACAAAGCCTGTAAGGTTCCAGAGGCCCTAAACTTGTGGCCAGAAAGGGTCACGGTCAGCTGCCCCTGGGCCACTCCTGGAAATTATTCTCCACGGATCTTGTGCCCGGAGCTTTAGTGATGAGCAGATCTGGGGCCAGCAGATGCCCAGTCGGCCAGCCATGAAATGCTACAATGAAAGGCAAGGAAGAGCAGCTCCCAGCCCTGCTAGCAGGCACTCTGCCCCTCTCGTGTTCTCAGTGACTTGGCTGGATTCTAGGCTCTTTCCTCCCCACATGAGGTTGTGTGTCTACAGATGTGTGTGTTGGGAGGGACACACACTGCACATGTCGATGTATATCTGGTGAGGCACACACATGCAAAGTACTCCCATTTTTAACAGCTCCCTGAATGGCATGACTCGTATAAAACCATGCATACTTGTTTCCCAGCCTGCTGTGATCCACAGGAAAGCTGCCCCCATTGTCTCCTAGGAGACGCTGGCCAGTTACCTTGGCGATAAGTTCCCTGTGGGCGAGGTGCTATTGTGGGCTGTGGTGTTTGCCACAGCACGCTTTGCCAATGCTCATGGGAGCCTTGACTTCTCCAGTCTTTTCTCAAAGCTTTACTTCTCACGAACCCAGATATCGAGAATCTTTATTTTCTACACTTTAGTTTTGTGATGCTAACATGACAGTTTGAGACAGAAAGGGAGATTTCTATTGGGGCATTTAATAATTACACTTTGTAACAGGTTAGGTGATTGGTCAGTAAGATTAACTGAGGCTGCAGCTGAAGTGCCCCTTCCAAAACTGATGTTTTTAAATGCATCTTATAACTAGTATTATGGCTTTCTCGCTTTGTTCTCTTCAGTTTGTTCATGTTAAAGCATCCAGAGTGGTGGTCTGAGACACAAATGTGGTCATGTTCATCTGAGGCAGATGAAATCCAGACTTCTCAGCACCATCCACAGTGACTGAACTCTGCCCACATGCCCCTCACAGCCCACCTCTCACATAGCCCCTCCACAACCCACGCTCCAACCTGAACATCAGGTCTCTCCTGGGACCCTGTTTTCTGTAAAATTCCTTCAAAAGAGGAGCTGCTCCTCTAGGGACACACAGGAGCTTACTTTAAATTATTCATTCAGACTCCTCTCCTTGCCTCACTTGTCTGCCTGGTCCCATTAGAATGAAGAATGTGCTGTGTCGGACAGGAAGCAGGTCTTGCTCAAAATGTGAACCCTTGCCTGGCCCACAGAGGACTAATTCTTCCATACCTTTCTACTCCTCTTTCAGTCATCAGCTTTCTCTTGGTAAACAGAGATGACTTTTGTGGAGAGGCAGCCCTTGGCCCTCAGAAGGGGTGGTAGGGAATACTCAAAATGTGAGTGGCATTCTCCTCCTGAGGTGAAGACATTGTTTTAATGATTACAGTTTTGATGTAGGGGAAATAAGTATAATTCCTAACCTAGCAGATGTCAGATACACTAAATTTGTGTTACTCAAAGTTGAAGAATGAATTCTAGGGAACAACGGAGGTTAAGAGTAGGAAAACTTTATTGAGAAAGCTCCTGAGATACAGGAAGGACCAGGAATGTAGATTGCCAATGGGCCCACTTCTCAAAGGAGGTTGCATAGAGCAAAGTCATGAGGTGGGTACAACATGGGTTAAAACTATGACCAGCCAATGAGATTACAAATACAGCTGCTTAGGTAATACTAATCCAATGGGGAAACAGGTCATAGAAAGAACAAAGACATTCTTTGGAGAGGAATGGATCTGGAGTCTTGGATCACCCCACAGGGTGACTAATGTCTACCTAGACTTTGGGTGGTGCCACTTATCCCCTGGGAGAATATGGAGGTCAGACATATTCTGTCTTTTTCTTGAGGCCTGGCCTCCAACAGATGCACCTCTGGCCACAGTTGTAATATGTTTTCATCCACTGCACTGTCTCCCTCAAGGACCTAGCCCTGCTTGACTGCCTGGAATATTTCTACCTAACTCAGCTGCCTGTAATAGTTTTTTGAACAAAGGTGATCTTTTTAGAATATAGCTCATCAGAAGTTTTCTATAACGAGCCACATACTATCTCTGTTTGTTCTTGCTTTTTATTTGGTTTTATATTCCTTTTAAAACTTGAAAACAATTTTTATTAGGGCATGCTTGCAGTTCGTAATGTTTACACCACTTGTGTAGAGTTGGCCCATGTACACACATATCCTGATCGCTTTTCCATCACCCTCCTCTCTCTTCCCTCCATCTCTTCCCGTCTAAGAAAGATCCACCTTCCTACTTCCTATGATCTATGTTTTGACTTTGTCCTTCATTTATAATTTGGGATTCTCTTGTGGCCATGGCCAAGATTTTGCCCCCAGGGCTGTAGCTTACTGACTGGTTTTAGAGCATAATGTCACGGTGCCCTCAATTGGCCAGATCCAGCACTGATATAGAATTGACTGTGGCACTTAAATAAGTAAGCCATGCGGCGTCCCTGCCCCACCAGCCTTCCTCACCATCCTGCATCTGACAGCTCTGTGGTCTTTCTGAATTGGGCAGGTACAGGGAGGGAGCATCCTGCTGCTGGGATGCTCAGCTTTCCTGGTCTGTCTTCCTAGCTACGTTTCTAACTTGTTTCCTGCAAGCCAAGCTGCTCAGAACACTAGGCTTCCTTTTGGCATTTGTTTGCTTCAAATGAGGAGAATTATTTTTATCTGGCTTCCTTTATTCCCCTCAACAATTTCACCCCATAAGAGACTCCTTTCTCAATTTTTTTGAAAGACTATATATTTGTGTCTTCAAAAATGAACATATTTTTAGCACATCCATAATCCTAGCTACTCAGGAGGCTGAGGCAGGAGGATCACAAATTCAAGCTGAGCCTGAAAAACTTAGCAATAATTTGTCTTGAAATCAAAATTTTTAAGTGGGTTGGAGATGTAGCACACTGTGAAGGCCCAGGGTTCAACCCCCAGTACCATAAAAGAGTAGAAAGGAGAAGGAAGATTAGGGAGAGAGGAGGGAAAGGGGGAGATGGGGACAGAAATTTTCCTCCCTTCTGTCCATCTCTCTTATCACCTAGAGAAATTTTAATGCTTCTTGCTGGGCTGGAGAGAAACCCTAATCTGGCATATAAGGCAGTGCTTCCTCTAAAGCTACCTGTTCTCATTTTTGGCTCTATTGAGAAACTCCAGAAATAATCATTTGGGGGTAAGTAATATTTCCATTTATAAACCAAGTCTCCTCAATGAAAGAAAAAGGCCATGTAAATTAATAAAATATAGATGGATTAAAAGATAACATGGTACTTGCATTGTTAAAAGACTTGGGTATTTAAACATGTTAATAATTTAATGATTAACTTTAAAAAATTGGTTTGTAACTTTTGAAACCAATTTTGTAGATTTATATCTGGTAGCCTACATAGCTAATTTGAAGATAACAGTATGCAATACAACAACCACTATCGAATTCCTATTATGTTGTTTAGCATTTCTAATGTGATCTTTTTCTTACCATTTTGTGTTTTGTGTGTGTGTGTATATATATATATACATATATATATATGTATATATATATGTATATATATATATATTTTTTTTTTTTTTTTAATGGAACCAGGGGTTGAACTCGGGCCCTTACGCTTGTCAGGGAAGTGCTTATTCCACTGAGCCATCTCCCCGGGCCCCTACAATTTTGTATTCTTTAAAAAATTAAAAATTCTTTACTAATTGCTATGAACTATAGACTTTAGTTAATATAGCAACATTTGTTATTATAGCAATGTACTAATAGATAAAATATGGTAACTCAGTTTTATGTTCAGTTTTTCTATAAATATATAAGACAACTTTTCTACAATGCAAAATTAATTAAAAGAAATAAAAGCATGCTCTACTACTTTGCCAGGCTGACATAAGAAAATACCTTGCTGTAGTCACTTGCCTTGCTGCTGGGAGAAAATATCTGGCCCTGGCACTTAAAGGAGGAGAGTTTATTTTGGGTCACATTTTAGTGGTTCTATTTTTAAATGGTCGCTAGCGCCACGTGGGGAAAGGGTACTGCGGAGGGAAGCTGCTCACCTCAGGGCAGCCAGGAAATAGAGAGAGATGGGGGAAATGGGTGGGATCTAGAGAAGTCCTTCCGGGTCACGCCCACAGCACGGCCATGCCCACAGCAGCTCCTGCTTCTGACCCAGACCCACCTCGCAACTGCAAGTCAGCTATAAGCCCCCATGGTCCATTCACGTCCCAAACGCAGGAGTCTCTACAGATCATCTTAGATCTAAACCTAACATACCTAAAACTGGGAGCCTAGAGAGAAATTCCTTTTCTCACAGTTCTGGAAGCTGGAAGTCTAAAATCAGGGTGCAGGCAGGGTGGCTTTTCCTCAGGGTTGTGCTCTGCCCAGGGCTGGCTCTTCGGCTTCTCGGTGGGCCTCCTCTCCCTGCCGCTCTGCATTCTCCCCGCGCCGAGTGTGTCTCATCCCAGCTGTCATTCATGGAAGGACCCCAGTCATATTGGGTTCAGGCCTAAGCTAACAAACTAACCTTCCTGACTGCTGGGGAGCCCTTGCTCTAAGCCAGATGATGATCTGAGATTCTGGAGATTAGGACCTTCGTCTGTGAATTTGGGGGTTGGGAGGCAGTTTGGCTCCTAACAGTAACCATGCCCCGCCCAGTATCGCCTGATGCTCTGGCAAGTGTCTCCACACAGCTCTCTAACTTTGCCTGGTGTTTTGTCTGTGTCTCGGTGTCATTCTCCTCCACAGCAACAGCCAGCAGCTGCAGCTTCTGTACCTGGAGTGCATCCTGTCCGTGCTCAGCAGCTCCTCCTCCTGCATGCACCTGCACAGGGGCTTCACCGACCTCATCTGGTGAGCATGCACCCCCTGGGTGCCCCACGCTAGCCCTCGGGCTCCACCTAGCTGTGTCTCTGGCCCCCTCCACAGCACCCAGGACCTAGTGGTGGTTTTACCCATGCATAAATGTCTTCAAAGGAATGGGGTTGGGGGGCTGCTTTGTTTTCATGGATCAGACCAGAATCCAGAAAGAAACTGATGTTTATTCTAGCAACAGGCTCTCGATTTGTTCTAAAAACCATAAAAATGCACAACAGAGGTCAAGAGACACATATTCTCTGAGAGAGAGCCGTGCTCGGTACCATGGCTCCTTGTCCGCCCCTGGAGATGTCACACGTCATCTCTTATAGCCAGGTTCTGGGAAGTGACAGCCCCCCCGAGGGCAGCTGCCTCAGTGGCTCTGAATCACCGTGCCCACTGACAGGGTGGAAGTCGAGTGACAAGCATTACTATGGAACTGGAAATTAACCTCTCATGTGAAAAGTCATCGTGTTTTATTTGCATAAAAATAAAACGTTGTAATTTTGTCTTTTACCATTTTGAACCTTTTTCTTCACATGTGATGGCTTAATGCTTACGTTATATTAACCCATAACCAGAGAAGTGAGGGAAAGTGTTCTGTTGGTGGCTTGAGGAAGTCAGGAGAAGACCGGAGCAGGAGGAAGGCGCAGCGAGGCACCAGCCCTTCCCAGGCCCTCCTGTGTCATCCGGCGTGGCCCTCCAGGTGGCGCTCAAATGTTACCACTTGGGGTTCTCATGGAAATTATCTTTCTGCCATCGCTCCTCAGGAAAAACTTGTGCCCCGCTCTCATCGTGATCCTGGGGAACCCCGTCCATGACAAAACCATCACCTCTGCGCACAGCAGCAGCGCCAGCGCCAGCGTGGAGTCGGACTCGGCCTCCGCGGGTGTCTCTGACCACGGCCGGGGCTCGGGCTGTTCCTGCACCGCGCCGGCCCTCAGCGGGCCCGTGGCCCGCACCGTCTACTACCTGGCAGCCGAGCTCGTCCGCCTGGTGGGCTCCGTGGACTCCATGAAGCCCGTGCTGCAGTCCCTGTACCACCGCGTGCTGCTGTATCCCCCGCCCCAGCACCGCGTGGAAGCCATCAAGATCATGAAGGAGGTAGGGAGGCGCAGGACGCGGCCTGGGCACAGAGTCGCACCCTCGGAAGGTGTTCCGGTTTGTCGTCACTTGCTAGAAAGCCACTGCCTCCACATGAGCCCAGGAATAAGCTGCGGCTCTGGAGTTAGCGCACACCCGCGTTGGGAGCCTGAGGAAGAAAGCCCCTGGATGACTAGCCCGAGTTTATCAAAATTCCACCGCCTGTGCACCCCTGGCCCGGCTGGGATTCCATCCTGCCCTTAGTGCAGATACATAGTTTATTCAGCGTGGCCAAAATTGGACTTCAAAGTGTTTTTATACTCAGCTGTTTGCTACATTATCCCAAGACAGCTTTACTAATCTCTTGCTCAGGCAAATCTCTGTCCCAAATGTCACGACCCCTTCGAGGACATTAAGGTAGGCTGGTATCAACAGGCATTAGCGGGTGTGACTTTGGGGTTTTGAACAAGAACCAGGGTTAGTTTAAGAATTGTTTAAAAAAGATCTTTTGGCTTTTTCCCCCAAAGAGTTCAAAAGAAAAAAGATCAGTATTTTTGTTTCTGAGAACTTGTTCATAAAGATCAAACAGCATATTTTTAGGATACCTACCTTCCCCCTCCCAAAAGAATCAGGGTAACAAAATTCCCTTATTAATGATCCATTTTTTAATTTAATTTGTTTTGTGTTTAGGGCAGGATGTACAGGGTGTTCAGGGTTTCACTACTAGATTGGACCAATAGTGATCCACCTGTTTACAGCCTCCGAAAAGCTAGGATTACAGGCACGCGCTACCATGCCCAGTTTCAATTACTGTCTCAGTGCAGGCCTGGGGATTGAACCCCTGGCCCCATGGCTGCTTGCAGGCACTTTAATCCACTGAGCTCTTTGGCCAGTCCTGATCCATTTATTTTAAATGCTGTTTGCTCCTCCAGTTTTTGGGGGGTTATAAGGGAGTAGAAATTGGGTTTTGGACTCAGGACCTTGTGCTTGCCAGGCAGGCACTTATACCACTGAACTGTTCTCCCTGGTCCCACCCCTCCAAATTTTTGAAGTTAATTTTAAAATAAATATTTATTTTAAATATATATATATATATATATATATATATATATATATATATACACACATATATATTATAGCTAATCATTAAAATTCCTTTCTATTTAATTCTTAAACTGGATGCTACAACAGCTGCCCTCTTTCCTTGGAGTCTATGAGGACTTTGTGGAATATGGCTGAGCCAGGCCACCCGCATTTGCCCCCAGTTGACTTGCAAAGGCAGTGGGCATTAGCGCCCTTACAGTGGCAAGTGTGTGCATCTCGCTGTGCTGCTTTCAAAATGACTGCAGTCACTGTATCATCTTGCTGCTGCAGCCATGGCCAAGGAGCAGAGCATTCAAGGGAGCCACTTCTCTGTCATGTTTTAGTGGGAACTGACCATAATAATGAAAAGTCCTGACCCAGCATCTCTAGGGATGGAGGAGCAGCCTGGATTCAGTTGCTGGGTAGGGAAATGATGAACACACAATAGGAGTTGTCATTTGTTTCTTTCCTACATCAAGTTCACACATATTATTATTAATATTCATAATAACTTTGTGAACTTATACATCAGCTTTGTCATTACCAATAAAGAGTTTTGCTGCTTTTCCCCTCTAGCACTTCAGGCCAGTTTTGAGAACAGAGCACCTCTAGGTTGGTGAAGATGGCACAGCTTCGGGGCCGAGTGAGATCATGACCCAGTGGCCTCCTAGGCTGCACTGACTCTGGAGCTTTCCCTGCCCTGTTAAACCATGGTGTGCACTTCCTCTGAGTAGATGGAGCCCCAGGTGGAGAAGGGTGGGAAGGAGAAAGGAAAAAGAGGTGGAGGAGGAAGGAGAAGGTAGGGAAAGAGGAGGGTGGAGGAGAGGGGAGGAAGAGGAGCAAGAGAAGAGGGGCCGGCCATGCTTGCTCAGCTCCCCCTAAATTCACCTGTAAGGTCAGGGCCACCCCTCCACCTGGAAAAAGAAAGAGGATGGGAGAAAAAGGCTCAGAATTTTACTCTACTGGGTATCCTACATAGAAACATGAAAACAGAAAGAAAGGAATTTTCAATCCCACAAAGAAATTAAGGCTTTATGAGGCCACAGGATGTACCTAAGGACCCAAAGAAAGAACAAGTACAAACCCTGATCTCTCTGTCCCTGAACCTAGGGTCTTCTCCTGTCCCTCACTCATTTATTTCCATTCTTGTTATCTGTGTGACAAAGTGAGCGATTCCAGCAGAGCCTTTTCCGCACTGGTTCAGCCCCACTTCTTGAGCCTGAATGTAAGAGTCAGGGTTCGAGCCCTGTCTGCCCCTCACCAGCCGGGTGACTGGGAGACATCACCTGACTTGAACTGATCGTTTTCTCCTGTGCACACCACCTTTCTCCCTGACACCCTTCTCCTCCTGGGGCTCCATCTACTCAGAGAAGGCCACACCACCTATAGGTTTAACAGGCCAGGGGAAGCTCCAGGCTCAGAGGTTTACAAATTTAATGTGCAGGAAAGTTTGAGGACTCCGTGAGTGTGGTGAGCCACACAGCTACTTGGTGCCCTGACTGCTGCCTTAAAGAAGAAAATGGACACAGTCCAGGTCCAGCCAGCACCCTCTCTCCTGCCTGCCTGCCTTGTTACTCTTTGTCATATTGGACTTACGTTCATGAAGCACCACTGCCAGTGACTTCTAGACGTGCCCAAGGCTCTTGGGTGACCCCCTGCCACTCCCCTGTGAACTGCTGTGCTGTTCCTGCAGCCATCCTTCTCACTGCCCTTCATTTCCCAGCATGCACCTGTGTTCTGTCTGACTGACCACACTTTGCCTAGTTACCCCCCGCCCCGGTCTATCTCTAGTCAGTCTCCCACCTCTGCTCCCACAGGCCACTGATGTATTGCAGCACAGAGCTGACTGGTTAATTGCAACAGGCTCCACTGCCACCACTTCATGTCCTTCAGATGATAATACCATTGTGCTCATTTCCCTGAAGGGAACACTGAGGCTTTCTGAGGGTATGGCACTTGCCTGGAGTCCTGTATCTTAAAGTCAGTAAGGCCCAGCTGTGTACCTGGATGTTCTAAGTACATCTGTCTCTTTGCTCTCAAAATCCTGCTCCCACATGGCTCAGCTTCCTCAGACCTCTGATCTTGTTCTTCCTTAAACCCCATTCTACCGTTTAGCAGGTAACCGGTTTAGCCACTTGCTATTTGAAGGTCAAGTAAATATGGCCAAGTAAATATGACCAAGTAAACAAGCCAGCTTCCAGTTCCATGGGTTCCATGGCTGATCATTTAAACAACCATGGCTTGAAAACACTTGGGGAAAAATATTATGTCTGTACTGAAAATTGCACCTTGTCTTTATTCTAAAGTCGACTCTGCACAGTGTTTGCATTGTGTTAGGTGTTAAGTGAGTTAGAGGAGATTTACAGTCTTCTCAAAGGGTGGTGCAGGTTATGTGCAAATATGGAACCATTTTCCAGAAGGGACTTGAGCACCCCTAGATTTTGCTATTGAGAGTGGGCCTAGAACCAGTTTCTGGGACTCTGGAGGAAGATTGTACTTTGCATTTGGAGGAGGTAGTGCGCTAAGTGTGTTTTGTTTTGTTTTTAAGAGAATAAATATTGTAAAGCATTTAGAAAAAAACACTGGAAACAGTTTCTTCACTGCGTAGGTAATCAGCTGTGCTTTCCCCCATTTCACAGAGTTTTCTTATTTCCCAGGGTCGTTTTCATATATAAGGACAGATGTAAACACTTGGGCCTGAGCAGAGTGTCCAGCTCCTGCTGCCTTGTGGAGCCCAGTAGACAGACTTCGGCCAAGTTGTTCTGAAAAGCACCACTCCCACTTTCTATGACAAAGCCCACACTTCGGGGACTCTGGCAGCCTGGACACCAAATGGGCAGGGTTTGTGCCACTCTGGTTCCAGGATGTTTGTTTAGCCTTTTGAAGCTTGAACACTCGGTTTATCATTTCCCTGTTCTCGTTCTCCTGTGTCACTGTAGGTCCATGTGCTTATTAAAGACACACAGGGCATTGTTTTTCAAAGTGTTTCTCTTTTCTAAATCCACCCCACCTCCAAAAAGAAAAAAAAAAGATCATTATGAAGATGTCCACCTGGCTTCTTTTGTCCCTCTCCCAGTGGGGCTCTAGTGGTGGTTCCTGGTCTTCTTGAGACCGAGGCCCCGACCTGCTGTCCTCACGGCCCCCTATCTGCGTGAGGAAGCCAGGACTCTGAAGGCCTGACCTTTATTGTTGTGTCTGCTGAGTACCCTTCAGAAGCCTGCTGTCTCCACCCATCCACACCCTGAAGCAGTTAACAGGCCAGCACAGGACTAATGTGGGAATTACAGCTAATATCTAATTTATTACTAATAAAGTCTGATTAGAGGGTGTGTCCGGGTCACATGGGAAGCCGAGGTGTCCACTCCTGTTCCCAGGGCTGGGTGCGGCTCAGCAGTACACGTGTGCTTTGCCTGAAGAAGGCCTGGAACTGTCTCCAGCCCCAGACCCAAACAAAGACCCTGCCCCTCAGAAATTCCACACATGGAGCGCCTTGGACACAGTTCTACAAAAGAAAGAGCAAGAAAGAGAGTGAGCAAAGAAGGAAGGGTTGGGAGGAAGCGAGAAAGGGAAGCAGGAAGGTCTGGCTAGCACTGGCAGTGGCTTTATCATCTTTCTCTGGTGTCAAAGAAGTAAATGCAAAGAAAAAACCAGAAACTTCATTTGTGTGTCTCCAAATTAGCAGGTATTTCCAATTCCTGGGGTAAGAAAGGAATTGGAAAGAAAGAAGAGGTTGCTTTAAAATATAGTTATTTATACTTAATGTATTTATCTTTTCTGACTTTGCTTGGTATATACATCACTTTGAAAATTGGCACAGTACTAGCATATCTGGTCTACAACCACTGGATTAGCTGTTATTTTCTTCTATTCCATTAGTTTCAAAGTGACATTTTATTTAAGACTTATGCTTAAGAGCCAGGGATATGGCTGAGTATGATTCCCACTACTAACAAAATAAAAAAAAAAAATACTTATACCATATGAAGTAGAAAATATGGAACTAAACAATTAGGAGGGTTCTTTTTTTTTTTTTCTTTTTTTGGAGGATCCAGGGATTGAACCCAGGGCCCTCTGCTTGCAGGCAAGTGCTTATTCTACTGAGCTATCTCCCCAGCCCCAAGAAAAATTCTATTCATGAGAACTTGAGGGAAAGTACCTAATGCAGTGCATGGATGAATACTTACATATGTAAACCTGAACTGAAATCCCAATGCTGTAATTTAGGTAGGTGTATAAAAGAGCAAAGCAAATTTGTTGTTTTTTGTTTTTGTTTTTGTTTTTTGTCTTTTTGAGGCAAGGTCTCACTATGCAGTTCAGGCTGGCCTTCAGCTCACTTTGTAGCTCAGGCTGGTCTCGAACTCACAACAATCCTCCTGCCTCAGCCTCCAGAGTGCTGGGATTACAGGCATGAGCCACCACGCCCGGCTTGCAAAGCAAATTTGAAGACAACCCAGAGGACAAAAACAGAACAGACTGTACTGATAAGACGCAGACCTGAGGCAGAGCTGTCACAGTCATGGTGCATTGCGGTTGCATAGCTCAAAGTGAAGGTCCAAAAACAATGACACCATGGTCACATCTCATGAAACACCAGAAATGCAAATGGTTTCTAGCTCTGTGCAATAGCAACCTTTTGAGACACTTCTTCAGAATTTCAGAATGCAGCTCCTGACTCCTCTATATGTGCAAGAAGCCCACCTAAATCCATTTTGTTAAGATTTTCCCATTCCAATACATTGCATTAGGTTTGTTTGTTTGTGGAAGCAGGGATTGAACTCAGGCCCTTGCGCTTGCCAGGCAAGCACTTATTCTACTGAGCTATCACCTCAGTCCCCAATCTATTGCATTAGGATTTGTAGTTCACATTACTAAACTCCAAAATGCAAAAACCTTTTTAGTGCTGATGTAAAGCCATGAGCAAAAACTGCAACACCGTGAGACTTGTTTCACCCATGAAATTACTAGAAATGTTATAGAAAATGACCTTCAGTGCATAGACAGAAGCTGTTGATAAGACTTAGTGTTTAGATTTGAGTCCCAGCCCACAGATATTCCTGAGTCTGAAAAAATTGGAAATGCAAGATTCTGTGGGCCCTAGCATTTGAGGTAAAGGAAGGAAAACCTATAGTTGTGTTTCTCCTTACACTACATCGGTCAGTAGAGAAAGCGTATGCCCGTTGGATCTCACAATATTAAAGATTTATGCTTTTTGTGCAATAGCAACCTTTTGAGACACTTCTTCAGAATTTTTTGTGATTTTTTTCTTTTTCTTAAAGATACTTGGGAGCCCCCAGCGCCTCTGTGACCTAGCAGGACCCAGCTCCACAGAGCCAGAACCCAGGAAAAGATCAATTTCAAAAAGGAAGTCTCACCTGGATCTTCTCAAACTGTATGATATATTTTTCTTTTAGGTCTATAGTGTCTGGCAGAAGTTGCTGCTTTTCATGTTATTTTCCAACTCCTAAAATGTTTATGAATCTACATTAAATGAAACATGTGTGTTTAATAATTTACTCATGAACGTATGAGGAGACTAATCTCAATTTCTTATAACCATACAACTTTCCATATTTTTGTATTGACTGAAAAATCCAAGTATACAAAATGAAATGTCCAAAAATTATTCATTGGAATAATTTTGGGACAGAGCTTTGTGATTTACAATAGCTGTAGGATTCCTTCACATGAGGTCTCTTTAAAACACTAAATGTTATACAATTTTTAATGGCTGTGCTGTTCAGGCAAAATGTTTATTTAGAGAGTAAGTCACATGCCAGGCATGGTGGTGCTTGCCTGTAATCCCTGCACTTAGGAGGCTGAGGCAGGAGGATCACCACATTTTGATGCCAGCCTAGGCAAGGCTAAGTGAATGCAAGCCAATCTGAACTGCAGAGTGAGGCCCCATCTCAAAACAAAGATAGATTGGATGGATGGATGGATGGATGGATGGATGGATGGATGGATGGATGGATGGATGGATGGATGGATAGATAGATAGATAGATAGATAGATAGATAGATAGATAGATAGATAGATAGATAGATAGATAGATGGATAGGCAGGCAGGCAGTTGCACTTTATGCTATAGCCATTATAACTGTTTTATAACTGAAAAGTGAAGTATACCACAAACGTAAAATTGCCCAGTGTCCATCTTGGGGGAAATTGCAAACTTTTCAGGAATTTTCATTTGTACCCAATAAACCAGCCAACCAAGAAGGCCAGTGATTCAAGGTGGGCCACTTTACGTGGAGGTTTACCCAGCCTAAACATGTTTGTTTCATTTATTTATTACCTGGGCCATTGGATATTGTGCAAATAAGACTCTCTTGAACACTGTGCCTTTCATTGGCCTACAGTTATTCATTTGGTAGTGTTTCTCTCTCTCTCTCTCTCTCTCTCTCTCTCTCTCTCTCTCTCTCTCTCTCTCTCTCTCTCACTCATTCTGTCTTGCCTACTTTTTCAAATGCCCTTCAGCATCATGGACGGCATGACGGAGGCATGCATCAAGGGTGGCATTGAGGCCTGCTACGCCTCCGTGTCCTGCACGTGCACCTTGCTGGGGGCTCTGGATGAGCTCAGCCAAGGCCGGGGGCTGAGTGACAGGCAGGTCCAGCTACTGCTTCTGCGCCTGGAAGAGCTGAGGGACAAGGATGGGGCCGAGTCCAGCCGAGACTCCATGGAGATCAACGAGGCCGACTTCCGCTGGCAGAGGCGAGTGCTGTCTTCAGAGCACACACCTTGGGAGGCTGGCAATGAAAGGGGCCCAGACATCAGCATCAGCGTCACCACAGACGCTGGCCAGACCACTTTGGAGGGTGAGCCGGGTCAGACGACACCTGAGGACCACAGAGAGAACCACAAGAATGGGCTCAAGTCGCCATCCATCCAGGAGGGCAAGGAGACGCTGGGCAAGGTGTCGGAGCTCGAGGCAGCAGACCAGCCTGACGTGGTTCAGCGGAGCCACACGGTCGCTTACCCCGACATCACCAACTTCCTGTCGGTGGACTGCAGGATGCGCTCCTACGGCTCTCGGTACAGCGAGAGCAACTTCAGCGTGGACGACCAGGACCTGTCAAGGACAGAGTTCGATTCCTGTGACCAGTACTCAATGGCAGCAGAGAAGGACTCAGGCAGGTCGGACGTGTCTGACATCGGCTCAGACAACTGCTCGCTGGCTGATGAGGAGCAGACCCCTCGGGACGGCCTGGGCCACCGGTCCCTGCGGACAGCTGCTCTGTCTCTCAGGCTGCTGAAGAGCCAGGAGGCCGACCAACACAGTGCCCGGCTGTTCGCACAGGCCCTGGAGAGCCTCCTGCCTCAGCTGCTGGCACTTCCCAGCGTGGAGGAGGTGGACGCAGCCCTCCAGAACTTCGCCTCGACTTTCTGCTCAGGTTGGTAAACTCTGTCAGGCTGTGTGGGAAGCGATAGTGCTCAGAGCGCCCCACCGGGGGCAGTGCCATGCTGCCTGTACTGCGGGACCTCAGGTCAGTGCACCCCGGGCTCCTCTATTTAAACAGTGCAAGAGCAGCCTGGGGGAGGCTTACTCTTAGGCACAGGTGCTCCTCAGCCTGTGCTGCTCTGAAACATGAAAAGCCCAGTGGATGCTGCTGGTTCCTCAGAAACTGTGACATCAGCTACTGGCTGTGACAAAGAGATTCCTGAGTTATGGAGAAATAGTTGAATTACAGGTAGGGTCTTCTGTTTGAAGTTTAAAATACTCTATAAAAGACTTTAGTGCAGCTGGCTGCACATCAGCTCCACTTTCCTTCCCTGGAGCCCATGACACACAGTGAAGCCCAAAGCCGGAGCGTGTGGCGTGAGAGCACTGTGCCCTGCGTATGGCGCCCCAGTGCTGCTGTCTCCGCTATGCTAGCCTGGGCCCAGCAGTGCTCTGGCAGGGTCGGAGCCCCTAATAGTGGCCCATCATCCTCCTGGTGCTACAGCACTGTGAGTCAGCTAAGGCCTAGGGATCCACACCCCGCAGACTCCTCCAGCTGCTCCTCCACCACCCCTTGATGAGTGGATTGGAGCCAAGGTCGTTCCTAAAGTAGCTTGGCATCCTTTCCAGCAGGCATTTTTCAGCAAATCAACATGCTCATTTGTGTATGTATGAATGATAATGGCTGAACTAGCATAGCGCTTCCTGTGCGCCCTGCGTTTTGCTTTTGTGAATTCTTTTAACACGCAGAGAGGGCGACCCAGGTGGAAATAGTTATCCCCTTTTGTAGATGTGAAAACAAACATGGTGCTTCCAGAATGGGAGCCCAAGCATCAAGGCCTGCAGGGCAAGCCCTGAACCACAGTGCCATACAGGATGTGGGTGGGTGAGGCTCTGAGAGAGAACATACAGGGAGAAAGAGAAAAGTATGCCGCCTGTGTGATTGTATGACATACCTTTCACTTAATATCTTGCAAGCATGTTCTTCTATCCTTAGGCTGTGAAAATATAACGATTCTATCATACTCATTTATGTTCACTTACACAGTGTACCCGATTTCTTCTTTTGGTGGAATCCTGAGTTTTTCGCTACCTGCCCCTAAAGCTTTCTAATTGGTTAGACAATACTGTTCAAGAACACAAAAGCCTCTGAAGTTGATTTACCCTGGGAAAAGACAAAGTAACCTACAGCAGCTGAAAGCTGTAACCTAAAATACATAGCAGTCATCCAAACCCCGGCAGACACTGGTGCCCTGCGAATAAATCCTGAGGGCAGAGTCTCAGCCAGAGAGGCGTGCACAGAAGGGTGTGCAGCAGTGCCGTTGAACAACAAAAGTATTAGAGCTGTGAGCCAGGGGACCTCCACCGGCATTTTATCATCATGTAGCATGATGCTTCCATGTAGTGATGACTGCTATAGAAAATGGGCAGAATATAATCTCGAAAAGGACTCCAAGTTAATGTTAAAATGTTAATGCTCATCTCAGAAGAGTGCGGTTCTAATTAATTTCCTGCTGGGGACATTTGGCCAGATTACTGAAACTAATTTCTGATACCTTTCTCAAGAAAGAAAGCAATAATAAAGTAAAAACTAGAGCTTACTACTTATGTAAAGAAAGGTCTTCTAAGGAAAGTCGTGTACTCTCACCATGAAGGTTTAGGAAATTAATCATGCCTAGGCAGTGTTGCTGAGGGTATAAGAATAGCATTGGGAACAGTTGGCAGGAGGGAAAAATAGTATGGGTGATACTATTCAGAACACATTTTTGGCTGTATCTGTCAAATTATATATATATATATATATATATATATATATATATATATATATATTCTGCTTTTAGGAATTTATTCCACAAATACATATGTAGAACTGCTAAAGGTAATTCTACCATTTCAGCTTTTCGCTGAAGCAACCTAGTGTCCGGTGCGCCGGAGCATTAGGCAGCTCACGGGGCGTCCACACGGTGGCACATGCAGTCATTAGAAAGAATGAAGCAGACCTGTGAGCACTATTATAAAAAGACATCCATGACATATTGTTGGAAAGCATCATGTCACTGTGTAATTCATTTGTCATTGTCCATGATCTCTGAGTTATTATAGTTCCATCCACATAAGCGAGTGAGAGTCCCTGGGAAAGGCATAACTGAGGCCTAGGAGAAGCAGGACAGTTGTTCTTGGCAATGCTGTTCAGTGTTTTAAATCAAATATTTACTGTTGACTTAACAGTAAATATGATCCTCATGAGAGAGAGAGAGAGGGAGGGAAGGAGGGAGGGAGGGAGGGAGAGAGAGAGGGAAAGGGATTTAGAAGCACTTTATCTGGTCTTTCCCAGCTGTGGAAGAAAGACCATCCTTCTGTTCTTCACAGTAAAGAGTGTCTTCATTATAGAAATGAGCTTCGCCTGTACACCTGCTGAGTACAGGTACGAGGGCCAGAGCGTGTCCAAGGCCAGAGTTTGTTCATTTGTCATGGTGATGAAACTTCAATGAAACCTATTAGAAGAATGCACAGAAAACAGACTGCCAGAGTGGGCAGGCACGTGACTGGAATCAGCAGCGAGGAGAGCATAGCTCAGTGCAGGTAGCCTGCGGAGGAGCCCTGCAATCTCTAGCTCAAAGACCTCAGTCAAAGTGCTTAACATCTCCAAAGTGCTTTCTTTGCTATAAACCAAGTTGGGGCATGATCAGCGAAGCGATGTATGAGGAAGATGGGCTCTAGGCAACAGACAACATCTAGCAAACTACAGCCACTGTTGACTCCGTTATTACTACTGTGACCAGTGAACCCAGTTTGATAAAGCACATTTTTTTTTTCTTAAGTGGACAGAGTACACCTCATGTTGCCTTCATCTCAGATTTCCAAGCTCTATAATTGAAGAAGTTGACCTGCATACAGAAATAACCTGTAAATGCCACTGGTGGCCCCTCGTGAGCCCAGCAGGTCATTGCAGGGCTGGGTGTGTCTGCACGCTGTGCCTCTGGAGCTCACAACTGGGTCTCCGGGCCAGCAGGCATACCCGTTGCCTTTTTTACTTTCAGCATCTGAACATGTGCTCAGCTTTCCAAATGTATTCCAAGATAAACAGCTGGTTTCAGAATTTTTAAGGACATTATTACTGGTGTCCAGGATCACAGCCACTTACAGCATCTTTTCTTCCTCCTGGTTCAGAGACTCAAATGTACCTTTCATCCATGATCCAGGGGAGTCAACTAACTACTCAGCCTTGAATGCTGCTTTCTGCTTTTACCTTGAAAAAGAGGAGGATTTTAGGCTCTCTGTATCTGCAGAGAACTGAGACCACCATCCACGGGGTCTGCAGAGGGCTGGGAGTCCCCACAGGCCATCTGGGCCATGATACACTGCTCGCATCTGGCCAAGGGTGTGGTTTGAAGACCCCACTCTCAGCTTGACCCTCCCATGACTGCAGAGCAAGCTTGTGGAAGGTGGCTGCAGGGGCCCAGCACAGCACGGCAGGCCTGGAGCCCTGGCTGAGCTTGTCTAGGTGGCTCTGTCGGGCAGGGGATGTTGATATTCCTTTCAAATAGGAAGGGTCTCGAGCTGACACATCCTCTAGCCAACACCTTTGTCAGCACCCCAGCTGCAGGTGTGTGCTTTTCATTTATTTGGCTGTCAATTCTGGCAAATGTTTACATTTTACACTGGAGACATAGTTTTGATGAAATGATGCTTTTACGTGTAGCCTCAAGAATCTGTGGGTGTGTATAATTTGCACACACACGTTTTGGGCTCTTTCACCCTTATCACTAAACTGAAACTCAGAGCATTTATAGGGAGAAATGGGCTCTGGACCAGTGTGGTGCCCGCTCCAGAGGAGCTGGCCTGGGGTCTGTGTGTCACCCGTGTACCCTGGAGGTGAACAAAGGCACCACGTTCAGGCTGGCTGAGCCCAGCTACAGTCCTTTCCTTGTTTGTTTTTCAGTTAATTTATAGATTCAGAATGAGAACTCTAGTTAGTATAAAATAGTATTCAATGTATTTTTTTAATTGGGGAGAAAGTCAATAGCTACTATATATTTTTGAGATTTCATTTTCTTGTTTTTTTAAATAGCTTCATTGCAATAAAATGATTGTTGATATATTACAATATTGTTTGTACTAATGTGATAAAATATATATAATATAAAAGTTGACAGGAACTGAAAAGATGGCTCAGTGAAATAAGCGCTTCCCTGAGTTCAATCCTTGGTTCCACAAAAAAAAAAAAAAAAGTTGACATTATTCATGTTCAAGTGTATAACTTAGTGACATTAAGTATATTCACCACTCTTTGTTTTTTCATCATCCTGAATTACCTTGGAAGCCTCTTACCTACTTTCTGTCTTTGGATTTATCTCTTCTAGGCACTTCATATAGTTGGATGATAATTTTTTTGTCATTTTTATACTTGGATCATGGTACTTAGCATATGTTTTCTTTTTTTCTTCCGGAACTGGGGATTGAACTCAGGCCCTTGTGCTTTCCAGAAAAGCACTTATTCTACTGAGCCATCTCCTTGGCCCCAGCATATGTTTTCAATGCCTTTTGTATCAGCTATTTTCTGTCAGAACTCCCATTCTTTTTATGGCCAAATAATATTCCATTTGATCAGTACACTACATTTCGTTATCCATTTGTCCAAACTTTAGGGTTGTTGCTTTTTGACTTTCTTTTTTTTGCTATTTCTGCAGTGATTATTGTTATACACATATCTGTTGAAATCTCTGCTTTCAGTTCTTTTAGGATAATAACTAGGAATGGGATGACTGGGTTATATGGTACTTATGTTTTGCTTTTTGAGAAACAGTTTTTAAAAACTTCGTATTTAAGAGTAAATGCATGAAGAATAATTTCACATAAAACTGGTCATGGTGTTACACACCTGTAACCCAGTATCCAGGGGACTGAGGCAGGAAGATCTCTCCATGAGCTTGGGCTGCATAGTGAGTTCAAGAACAGCTTGAATTACATACTATGACCCTATCAGGAGCCGACCAAGCTTCCCAATCTTCTATGATGAGTGGACAATGAGGGATTAAATAAATAATCAGTAACATGAAGCTTTGGGGTCCAGGAAGGTCAGAAAACGGTAGGAGCTAAGATGAAGAGTTCTTTGGAATCACCCTTTTGTCTTGGGCTTTTAAACAAAGGGAGTGGATAGCTGAGGTGAACAACTGGCATTTTGCCACTTAGGGGAACTGTCTTATCTCTAGTGGGCCAAGGGCCTGCTGCTGCATTTGTAAGAACTGGAGTGAGAGCCAGGCGTCCTCAGCTGTGGCTTTATCTTGCCCTTGGAGGTCACCCTGCCACAGACAGTCTCCATAGAGACTGTATAGAGACCTATATAGGTCTCCACAGTGATTGTTGGCATGGAGAGCTATACTTCCTACACTAGCCACTGCTCTTTGAGCAAGGCTTTGGAGAGACTCATAAGTAAATGTATAAAGCCAATAAGTTGATTTTGTTTTTGTTGTTGGCGTTGTTGAGCAGGGTCTCACTGTGCAGTTTAGACCTGCCTTGAACTCACCATATAACCCAGGCTCGCCTCCAACTTGCAGTAGTCTTCCTTCCTCAGCCTCTGAGTGCCAGGATTACAGCCATATACCACCAATACCCGGCTGAGTGAGCTAATTTTAAAGCCTGCACAGTGCTGCTTCATAGTGGTCTACAACAAGACCCTGTCTCAGAAACAAAACAAAAAACCCACAGAGAGTAACTGCCAGAAGCCCCTGGCATCAGTGCCCAAGTGGGTCTGGTTCTCCCAGGCAAGCTTATTTGTTCATTCAATCATTTAACAAATCGTATTTTAAGTGTCTGCCGTGTCACAGATGCTGTTCCAGGCACTGGGGAATTAGTGATGACAGACATCACATGTATATTCATATAATGCTGTGTAGGATACATTTGACCCAGAGCCTAGGCCCAGCATGTGAGTGAGACCTCCCAGGGCCCTCAGGATCTTCATTTGAGCCAGTGCCCAGGCCTGGCATGTGAGTGGAACTTCCTCCATCAGACAGGCCCAGTGTGAAACACTGCGGCAGAGCTCCCTGCAGGGAGGCTAGAGGCAGGACCCACCCAGCTGATCCAGGAGCAGAACATCTTACCAGAGTGGCACAGCGGGTTCCTCTCCAAGGGCTACAGCAGGAAGAAGTGGAGCACAGCAGCCAGACCCAAGCCACACCCACCTGGACGAGTTTGAACTTGGTAGATCCAGACCTGGTGCTAAGATAATCTATCAAAGCTCTACAACAAAGGTCAGAAGACAATGCTATACAAAATGACAAAGGGAAGGAGAAAAATGCATTGTCAGGCTCCAAACCCACCCAGAATAAATGCAGGAGACACTAGCATAGAAGAAATTGGAAATTACACACCTGAAATCTCTAAAATAATAGTCTGAAGTAAAGAAACAAATGCAGCAAGGTATAGGGGAAATCAGATCAGAAATAATGAAATCAGATCAGAAATAATTTCTGAAGTAAAAAAAAGAGAAATGATAACTATAATGAAAGAATTACTAAGTACTTCTAAAGAAGAAGTACTTTTTTAGTAATAAAAAAATAGAGGAGAATGGAAAAATGATAGAATCCTTGAATGAAAAATATAGGAAAGAAACAGAATGCATGAAGTAAATTCAAAGTGCTATACAGGAAATTAAAATCTCAATCACAAGCTGGCAAAACCATTTGAATGAAAGTGAAAATAGACTTTCAGACCTTGAAAACACCATTGCAGCTAGTGAAAAGGTAAGAAAAGATCTCTTAAAAATGACTAGGATGCAAGAGCCAGCCAAATAGCTCAGTGGAATAGACAGGAGTTTGATACCAGGGCCTGCTTTGCTGACCCTGCCCCTGGGGCATGCTGAGATGGCAATTGAGACTGGGCAGGGTGGAGCACACCTGTAATCCCAGATCTTAGGAGGCTGTAAACAGGTGGATCACTAGGAGTCCAATCTAGTAGTGAGACTAAAAACCCTGTAGACACTTCCCTAAAAAAAAAAAACTAGGATGCAGGAAAAAAATAATTCAACATCTGCAAGGTGATGCAGAGATGAACAATGTGAGACTAGTAGGCATCAATGAGAAGGATGAGTCAATACAAATGATATAAAAAGCAGAAAACTTCCCAAATATGGGGCAACAATCTGACATTCAGGTAAGCAAAGCATATAAAACTCCAAATACCATCAACCCAATTAAAATCACACCAAGACATATACTAATCAAGATCCCAGATATTCAGCACCGGAACAGTATGCTAAAAGCTGCTAGAGAAAAGGAGCGGATCACATTTAAAGGAAAATGCATCAGAATAATGTCAGATTTCTCTTCAAAACCCATCAAGTCAAGAAGAGCATGGAGAAAAGTACTTCAAATCTTACAAGAAAACAAATCCCAACCCAGACTCATACATCCTGCAAAACTCTCAAGTATAATGGAGAAGTGAAATACTTCCATGGCAAAGAATAACTAAAGAATTTCATGACAACAAAGCCTACACAGACTGCTGAAAGAGATACTAGAGAGGGATCAAAATGACCACAACTCCATGAATGAGAACAGAAAGATCCCACCAAATAGGACAAACAATTAAACAGGAGAAAAAGAGGTATACAACAGCAGTCTTTCAATTATTCTTTTGTATACAGCAGCAAAATATTTCCTTCAGCACACTGTACAAATGAACTTCTTCTGCACCCTATGGGTCATGACTCCATCTGGGTCTATAAGGTGGATGTCAAGGAAATAGCAGTAGCTCAGTCCCACAAGTGACACCTGGCCACCAGTAGGCATCATGGACACTCTGTCCACAACATACTAGAACCTTGTATGATATCCTATCTCTAAACTGTTAGAAGTCCTTGTCATATATTTGTAATTCCAGTATTTATGTTATGTTTTATTCTTAGTAATTCTTTACTTCCATGAAAACTTTTTCTTAGTTGATATTTGTGAATATATTAACCTAGTCAAATACTACATGAGCAATCTGAATTGGTCACAGATTCATACATATGAATGTTGTGTATCCACAACATTCTGACCTCTTGGTTGGACTCACAGTTTAATTTTAATTTTGGAATATTGTTTTGAAATGTTTAATTTTTAATTAAGATTTAATTAATTTTCTGAAAATTATTTAATCTTAATTTTTGAGGTTAATCTTAATTTTTAAGGTTTATACTGTATTTTTTACTTATAATCTACTTATAAAACATGGTATGATATTTTCTCCTAGTATTATGAACAATATACTTTTTAGTATATTTCCATTTTTCATTGACTTTATATCACCTCTTCCTTGTCTTTTACACACACATATGAAAAAAATATGTATATAACCTGATATAAGCTTGATCTGTTTTATAGAAAACTTCGATGACCTTTTAAATGGGTTCATCTAATATATTGTACATAGTCCTGCATAATTACCATTTTGAGAGCTCTTTATTCTTTATCCAGGACCAAAGAGCAACTT
The DNA here is from genome assembly GCA_004027165.1 of Ctenomys sociabilis. Classification (NCBI taxonomy): domain Eukaryota; kingdom Metazoa; phylum Chordata; class Mammalia; order Rodentia; family Ctenomyidae; genus Ctenomys; species Ctenomys sociabilis. The sequence continues at coordinate 28,221 of PVKA01002090.1, forward strand.
CTCTTGCCTTCTGGATTATGCTCTTTGCTATTTTCTATATGCTACATCTGGAGCTATTAGAATATTTCAAGTTTGTATAACTAGAAAATATTTTACTTTTAGTTTTCAAAGGTATGTGTGCTAAGTATAAAATTCAATGAGGACAGATCTTTTTTTTCTCTAATGTGGAATAAGATGCTATTTAATTTTGTTCTTCCATAGCTAATACTTTTTATGTATATGCTTCAATGATTTTTTTCTTTACAATTAGTTTTAAATTAAAATAAAATAACAATAATGCTGTGTAGGATAAAGGCCGTGAAGCCTGTTTAAAAATGTAGGGGGGAATAGCAAAGTGTTTTTGGTCTGGGAGTGCTGTGTAGATGCGCTCCAAAGCGAAGTCTCTGGAAAACTGAACTGGAGAGCAGAAAGAGTGAAGAAGGAGCAGGTCTTCCGAGAGCGCAGGGAGGCCGTTCTGGAGCGGCAAACGTGAGGCCGGGCCCTGCGGCGGGTCCCATGGGCGTGAGGTCTATCACTTGGCACCATCCAGGAAGCCACAGGGCAGGATGAACTCCCTCAGTTATTCCCTTCGGTGTAGAAAAGCAAGGGGAGAGAGCTTAACTGAATCCCACAGTCCTAGCCGCTCGACAACAATTCCCAGATTGGGAATCTGGCACCAGGCGCCCAGGCGCGGCTGGCCCTCAGCCTCTGCGCTGACTGCCGTGGCTGCGCAGGAGGGTCTCCTGGGAGTTTCTGTCGCTGGTTTGGGAGCGCTTGTGTCACGCACGCGGTTTGCAGCTGAGTCTCCGGGTGTCTCCCCCAGGCATGATGCACTTGCCAGGCTTCGACGGCAGCAGCCTGAGCTTCCAGATGCTGATGAATGCGGACAGCCTGTACATGGCCGCGCACTGCGCCCTCCTGCTCAACCTGAAGCTGTCCCACGGCGACTACTACAGGAAGCGGCCAGCCCTGGCGCCCGGCATGCTGGTGAGTGGACGACCTCCGCCTGCTACCTCAGGGCATCTGTGGGCTTGCTGCCTGCGCAACCTGGGGCAGGGCCCGGAGGGCATGGCAGGATGTGCTCCCTTCCATGCCTGTGCAGCTCTGGCGGGTGGAAAGGGGTGTGCTGTGAGGGTGCGGAAGTGCGCAGGTGTGAGCTGCAGGGCCTCCCATGCTTGCCAGGGGGCTGCTGACTGGGAAGAGCCCCGAGTGCTTGCTCACATGCATCCTTTCATCCAGCAGCACCATTAGACATGTGTCCGCAAAGCACATTCAAAAACATCCTTACCACATTGGGATCAGAGATTTTGCTGAAAATGTGCATTGTTACAAAATCCTTCACTGCATTCCGGAGTGTACCCAGACCTCCTCCTGGGCCAGTGACAGAACTCTGAAAGGAGTGGGGAAACCTGTTGGGGACCCTGGAACAAGCAAAACACTCGTGAGATATCATCTCCTAGGCCCAGGTCATGAGCCCGAAGCTCTGGGTCCACAGAAAGGGATAGATAAGCATTTGTTTGTTTAATGAGGCACGGATCTGCAAGGATAAGTACCCCCAGGTGTGCTCCTCGGGGGCACTGTCTTCGAGGCTGGGCAGAGGAGAGGAAGCTGCTTGAGACAGCTGGGCACCGCATGACTCCCCCCCCCCAGGGGGGCACAGCAAGTGCAGCGGCCCTGCTCCTGAGCGGCCATAGCAGACACCATCAGCAAAAGGAAGCGTGGAAAGCCAGGGGCTTCTCCACCCCTGGCTCTCCCCAGCCCCTCTTCCCCCGCGTGAAGGCCCCCTGACTCCCAGGTGAGGCAGGACGGGAAGGGTTAGCTTGGGAACTGCTCCGAGCCGAGGTCTGTGCAGTCACCCTCTCACATGCTGTCTCTGCAGAAGGAGTTCATGAAGCAGGTGCAGACCAGCGGGGTGCTCATGGTCTTCTCCCAGGCCTGGATCGAGGAGCTGTACCACCAGGTGCTGGCGAGAAACATGCTGGGCGAAGCTGGCTACTGGGGCAGCCCGGAGAACAACACCCTGCCTCTCATCACCATGCTGACAGGTCAGTGCCCCACCCAGCCGTGAGGCACTTTGTGGGGTGGGAAAGCTCGGCCCTCAAGGCCGCTTTTGAAGCACAATGGTGTCAGAAGTGGGCCTTGAAACAGCAGCTACAAAGCCTGCTCAACGCTGCCCACCGCCCAGAGCACCTCACCAGTGCTTGGTCCTCTTCTGTGTGGAGCTTGTGAAGCTCGCTGCATCTCACCAGACAGGCACTAGCTTGGCTCCTTACCTGCTGGGGTCAGGCTATCGGCTGCCCTCCTACAGATAGGCAGCACTTCCTGGGCCCAGGGCCCACAGTCAGGTCTGAGGCTGTCACAGGCTAAGAGAGGCGTTGATTCTTCACTGCTCCTGGGGTCTGAGCAGCAATGTAGAATGACTGATTTTAAACTTGGCCCCATTTCCACTTCCTGTCCGTATCAAAGCTTCCTCTTCCCACCTACACCAGAATTTCACATGGTGTCACCTACTTACCTGCCCTGCATATTTTGGTGTCAGTGTTCAGAGCATTTATATCCTGTTGAACTATCAGAAATTTCAAAGTGAGGCCAAGCCCTGGGGAGGCAGAGGTAGGAGGATCGCTTCAAGTCCAAGGGCAGCCTGGAAATTCAAGGCCAGTTTGGACTATATAACAAGATCCTACCTCAAAAATGAAAGAGAGAGAAAGACCAACCGACCGAACAAGCAGTTTTACATGAGAGTATAGAAGCAATGATTGGGTTTTGGCTTTTTGGGGGGCTGATTTTCTTGGCTTAGCCAGAAAGTCAGTTAAAAGTTAGGGAGTGCTTAAAAGTTTGATTTACTCATCAGGAGCCTTACAGTTAGGCCTACAGGCTTGTTCCCTACTGGTTCTGGGTTTCCAGGCTGGCTTCTGATCTGCATTGTCCTCTTACTGCTTCTGCTAATGGGATATAGAGGCCAAGGCCCTGCAGCTGATGTCCCCTGCCCCCGCCACCATATCCCATGACCTTACACAGCTTGTAGTTCTGCACCAGATAGAAGCAGGTCTGGGGTGGGCAGGACTGGGTCAGGTGCCTGCAGTTGGTCTAGGGAATGCTTGTAAAGGTGAGAGTGATGACTGGCTGGTGGAGAGGGGGTGGCACTAATGGGGAAGGGAGCCGCAAGCCAAGGCACACAGTGAGATCTGTCCGCACAGGGCAGGGTCCAGATTGCTATGTAACATTCCAGAGTTTTGCTTTCAGAACAAAGATAAAAGGGGGGAAAGGCAAGACTAGGTTCCAAGCCTTGGGGATCAGGGTCACTGAAAGGTGCCATTGCATATATTATTAATCATGGTAGCATTTATAAAATAATTCTTCTATGAAAGGGCTCTGTACTTCATTTACCTATAAGTAATATTTGGTTTCCATCTATTTTTACCAACTCTGTTCCTGGGAACAGCTAGTGCTGTCCAGTTGGAATTTGGATCTCCTGCACACCAACTTCATTAATTCTTAAACATCATAATTCTTGCCAAACACAGTCTTTATAAGGCCCTTGCCTAAAGCTTAGTGAAGGGCCATTCCATGATGAGAAATGAATAACCAACTATTCACGTCACACTCTCCATCACCACCATTAACCAACCATCTCTCTTAGAATGGAACAGTGAGCTCCGGCACTGTGTCCATGGGAAAGTTACTGCACTCTAAATTAGTGATAGAAAAATAACCTTTTCTTAAGAAGTTGACACAATAAGCTTTTATGAGTCTTTGCAGCAAATGCCAGATATGGCATGATAAGAAAATTCAAGCAGCAGTTAACCTAGTGTTTCAAACCTAGTGTGCTTTTTTATTACATACAAGAAAAAGCCATGGGCTAAGCACCTCCTTAGGCAAGCGCAGGGACTGTGGTTCAATCCCCAGCACCACATGCTGTGCCAGCTCTGCCTCCAGGCATGCTGAGCCAGGCACTAAGTCTGGGCATGGTGGCACACACCTGTAATCCCAGTGCTGCGGAGGCTGAAACAGGAGGATCACTACAAGTCTGAGCTGCGTAGTAAGACCCCGTACCAAATTAAAAAGACCCTATACATTAACAAAAAGAAGAAACCATGACAGTAATCTGGTCACAGTGCCTATGCAAACTCTGGCTGCCCCCAGTGCTGTGGAAAGCGTGCTATAGAACTGTGCAACTCTAGTGCTTAGGTAAATCTTGTGCTTGAACTCACCACTCCTTTACCTAGCACATAGAAGACATAACATAGACCAATGACAGTTTCTGGTGTAGGCCAATAAGTAGCTGCTTGACCAATGGTCAAATTAATTTCAGAGAAACTGGCCCACTCCCGCTTTAACAACCATAGAGATTTCTCCTTATTTGGTCTTTTAAAGTGCTGCCCAGAAGTCTCCAAGCTTCTTAAAGTTTTTATAAGAATCAAAGGTAAAGTAACCCCATTTTTAAACACCATGCAAAGAATTATCCTGTTGTGTCAAAGCTAAGGTCCTAACCTCAGAGCTACTGTCCTAACCTCCTCCTGCTGTCCCATGTGTCCCCTCCCTGGGTTGCACGCACTGAGTCCAAGCACACACATTTACACCCTATCACCACTGCTGCTGTGGTTGTTTCCTTTATACCAAAGGTGTGCACACCCAGAGTGTCTGTCCCAGGTCCGAGGCTGCGAGGCTCTGTAAGTAGGAACCATGATAGGAGCCCCGCATTCTTAACCCCAGGCCATTGGTTCCTTCCTGCTGCGATGTTGAGGGGTGGTTTGTCAAGCTAATCCTGTGGAGGAGGATTTGTTCCAGGATAGATGGACAAACAAGGTAGCCGAGGATCCTGTAGGGAGCATGAAATGGGAAGATGTGGACATGGATCTAATTCTTTTCTTTCCCATCTGTGTAGTTTGAGTAATCTAGCTCCTTTAAACATTTCCCCCTTGTGTGAAATGAGAAAGCTAATGCCAACCCTGCGTACCTACTTTGAATTGTTGGGACAATCAAATGAAAAAAAAATGTTAGTTGAAAACTATAAGGTATTTTCAACAATGTGCTATCATTGCACTCAGCTATTAGATTAAGTGATTATCTGACTAAAGAGGTCTGTCTTTTTGAAATTCTAATGAAGAAACCCTCAAAGAAAAATTTATATTAGGTTGACCAGCTGATATAAAATTTGGAAATAATGCCATGGATATGAATGAAAAAGAGAATCCAAAGCTCAAAATTATTTCAAATGAATAGATTTCATAACAGTAGAGATGGCAGAATTTAGTTTTATTTTTCAAATATTTGTATACACAGTGACATAACAGAAAAATGCTTTGACAATGAAAAGAAAATGAACTCATAATACTCTGAAAAAATTGCTCTGTACCCAGAACACAATAGATATGCTTGGTCGCTTATTGAAGAAAAATGAGGATTAAAAATAAAAAGATTATAGCAGCCATGTGTTAGAACAGAGCATTGTAGTCAGGAAAAACCTTGTTGACTTCCCTTGGCAGATATTGATGGCCTGGAGAGCAGTGCGATTGGGGGCCAGCTGATGGCCTCAGCTTCTACTGAGTCTCCTTTTACCCAGAACAGGAGAGTAGATGACTCCACAGTGGCAGGTAAGAACCTAGCTCTGAAGTGTATGAGCGGGGCCGGGAGATAGCTCAGTGGTCTAAACACCTGCCTGGCAAGTATGAGGACTTGGGTTCGATCCTCAGTATGACATGCTGTGCTGGCCCCGCACTGAGTTGGCCACCAAAACCAGGTGTGGTGGTGCACAGCTGTAATCCCTGCACTGGAGAGGTAGGGAGAGGAGGATCACCTAGACCAAGCTGCGTAGTGAGACCCTGTACCCTATAAATAAATAAGTCTGGGGAAAAAAAAAAAACCTAAAGGTAAGTGTATGAGTATCATGGAGTGTATCACCAAAAATCCCGTTACAATGTGGTAATGTAAATGAATGTAGACTTTGTCCTGATTCTAACTGTAACTGATGGAAGTTATTTAACATCATCCAGCTGATGATGACGTAGCATTTGTTATTCATACGCACAGAGTGAAACGTGAGCCAACAGTCCATTAAATTGTATTTCATGCTGTAGGACTGTGTGGAACTCAGTGTTGCTAATCTGATAGCCGGAGAACCCCAGGCCATGCCTGGCCAGATCGCTGCTGCCTCTGGAGAGTGACCATGAACCTTCATGTCCTAGGTGTGGCATTTGCTCGCTATATTCTGGTTGGCTGCTGGAAGAACCTGATTGACACTCTATCAACGCCCCTGACTGGCCGCATGGCGGGGAGCTCCAAAGGGCTGGCTTTCATCCTGGGAGCAGAGGGCATCAAAGAGCAGAACCAGAAGGAGCGGGACGCCATCTGCATGAGCCTCGATGGGCTGCGGAAAGCTGCCAGGCTGAGCTGTGCGCTAGGTACCGGCAAAGGGTCCCTGCAGGACTCACCGGGCAGCAGGTTTTTTGGAAGGGATTCTGCTAGGTGGGGGCCCGGAGAATCTGCTCAGTTAAGGGGTAGCTGTCTGTTTCCTCTAAAGGGGTTGCTGCTAACTGTGCCTCAGCCCTCGCCCAGATGGCGGCTGCCTCCTGCGTCCAAGAAGAGAAGGAGGAAAGGGAGGTCCAAGAGCCCAGTGATGCCATAGCACAAGGTAACAGTGGAGGGCCCAGCAGCCTCCTAGTGCCTGGGACATGGTGTGTGCACACCTGCCGGGTGACACACATCCCTGTTCTTCGTGATCCAGAGTCAGTGGACACCACTGAGCCACAAGCTTGGGTCTGCTGGAGGTGAGGAACACACATGCTCAAAGTCGGCCCCTCTTGCCCCTTGCTGAGGGAAATGCAAGTGGCTTAGGACTGGAGCCTGTGGCCCACCCAGCGTGGTCATCATCTGGCCACTGGTCTCGCCCTTCATGGTGGTGCACATTTGGAGGGTCCCCCAGTGTACAGTAGGAAAAGCAGTCTGCCAGTTTTCTAGAAGGGAAAATCAAACAAATGGGGGAATTGAGAGGGGAAGCTTGGGAAAGCTTTGCTCTGTAAGAGAGAAACCTGCGCCTTGTAGACTCAGGACAATGCTTGTTTGCTCTTGTTTTGCTTTTTGAGATGGGTCTCACTTTGTAATACAGGCCCACCTTTCACTCCCTGCATAGCTCAGGTAAGGGCTGAACTCCCCGTTCTTCTGCCTCAGCCTATGAAGTGCTGGGATCACAGGCCTGAGCTATTATGTCCTGCATGGAAAGTGTTGACTTAACTTGCTGAAATTAGTGAGTTGGTGAAGCTAGTGCCCGCCTACACAGGGAGAAACACATGGTCTTCCCAGGTGCAGTGGCAGCTGAAAGGCAGGTAGCAAGAAGAGAAAGGTATTAGGGTCCAGATTACTCTAATCCCACCTACTAGACAAGTAAACCAGCAATCCCAGAAACAGCTATATAATGAGCTAAGAGAAACAATTCAGGTCAGTGTTCCTCCAGCCTGAACAATATTTGAAGTCCATTTGCAAGCAGAGAAATCCTTATAGATCCTCAGCACTAACCAGAAAAGGAAAACAAAATTTCATTGAAGCATTGTATCGTATGAGCTATAAATTCTTATATTTATAGTTATTTAGAAACCAGAAGACTAGAGATTTGGACATAGCTCGGAGGTAGAGCTCTTGCCTAGCATGCCTAGGTTCAATCCCCAGCACCACAGAAAAAAAAACAACAGCAATGAAAACCACACATAGAAGACCAAAAGTAAATATTGTAATTGTAAACAAACACATAGAATTAGTATAGATTCATGAGACAAAGGCTGTTTTGCTAAACATCACTTTGTCTTTTACAATAGGAGTGTGATTCAGAGCCCCTTGAAGTTCGCTTACTGTATTTGTTATGAATTGTGATTCACATCCAGTGACTTGAAACCTTTGTTCAAGAAGGACACTGTCATTGGGCCTCGCCTCACAGGTCACATAATTGCTACCCTAAGACAACATCTGCATCTTTTCTCATTAGTTATCAGTAATAATAATTTTAAGAAAATATTATTTGGAGCTCACAAAAGCAAACATGAACTCACGGGGGAGGGGGTGATACAATTTTCAGCTATTGGGCGCTATCCCAGTGCCTATGTAGTTGGAGGGGTGGCCATCCTAATACAAGCGTAGTGTAAGCTCTTGGAGAGCATGTGCAGACACTGAGAACTCCTGCCTGTCACCAAGCAGAGCGTACAGGGGAGATGGAGGGTCTCAGCTCAGGTGGATGAGCTGAAGTCAGTCCATGAAGCTGGGCCACACTGCCTCACCTGAGCCAGTCCATGGGTGGGCTGGGACGGACTGCACCTACCAGCTTGGGATTCATCTGACTCCAGTGCCACAGAGCTGGGGCGGCCCATGTGTGTGGCCTGCTTGTTGGGTAGTTTGCATGATGAGCCCTAAGGCCCTACCAAAGAGGTGCTTGCTATTCCGGAAGTCTGTTTTTCCCCTTCTGCCCTTGCATGACAACACATTCTGTCATTCTCATCCTGTCTCTCTCCCTTTCTGTCTCCCTTGCTCAGAGTGTTATTTTAATAAATGTCTTTCTGACACAGTGAAGCTAAAAGTGGAGCAGAAACTGGAGCAGATGGGAAAGGTGCAGGGGGTATGGCTGCACACGGCCCACGTCTTGTGCATGGATGCCATCCTCAGCGTAGGCCTGGAGATGGGAAGCCACAACCCGGACTGCTGGCCACACGTGTTCAGGTGCATGATGGGATCCCCACCCCCACAGCCCGACCCTGCCTGGGAAGCGTGGGGGAGGTGCAGAGGGCAGGCTGAGGGTCTGCAGCGCTTCTGGAGATGCTGAGCTTTCCCGGGGCTTGAATCCACTTCTAGTGAGAGAGAAGAGAAGGGGACAGAGGGAATGAAGGCTCACTGGATACATGCTGGAGAACAGAGTAGCAGAGCCAAACTAGAGGCATTGTGATTTATCAGTTGAGGTTATCACAAGAAACAGATATATTGTGTTAAGGACAAAACAAAACAGGACCCCAAACCCCAGTTTCTTAAATAGTGGATAGAAGACAACTATAAATAAGCAAATACTGTGCAAATCCAAAAACTGGTCATGTGTCAGCAATATAACATTGCTATGTGTTCATCAGTGTCCCTTGTGCTTGGGGAATAATTTAGGACAGCATACCTGGCTACATAAAATACCTAGTTAAAGAAGTTATTTTATTTACTAGACAAATAAAAACAACATAATAACATTTCTGGCAAAAAAAAAAAAGCAAAAAAGTTGGCTCTCAGCTTCATAGCATCAAAGTGAAGAAGAGCTCCCAACCAGCTACGTAGTGCCTGCAAGCTGAAAACAGCAACACCCCGAGTCCAAGTCTTCCTGTGACTAAGGCTGAAAGCATTTCTCCCTGGGCCCTGGCATAGTTGTACAAGGGAAGGAGCGACATTCATAGTGCAGGCTATACCTTGCCCAGCGCTCCCAGCACAGGCCTGAAGCCCTAACACTAGGTGCACACTGAGCGTACATCAGCTGTGGAGCCAGAGCAGCAGGAGCAGCCATGAGATCAGGTTCACTCTGCCAGCACCAAAGCAGATGCAGCCACGAGTGTTCATTCAGTTTCTAGAAGAGATGCAGAATTCTCTGGGGTTGTAAAACTGCCTGTGTACCAGGATCCAGGGAAGACCAGGATGAATCAGCTTGGAGTAAATGGCTTTCAGTGTGGAAACCAGCTGAGGACCAGCTGCTCAGATGGGCCCAGGGCGATGTGGACGACATCATGAGAATCCTTGATTGTAGGACATCCAAAGCATGCCTTGACCAGTAATAGCTGATTTTTCTGCGGTGATGACTCTTGTGAAATGTTCTAGTTTCAGGTTCCATTGGGAACAGACCATTTTGGGGTTAGAAGTTCCACCACACGTTGTGACTCTTCTCCGTGTCTGCTGCATTAGGGGTCCACAGCCCTACCCCAGCATAAGGGAGATGGAGCCCTCAGGACCAGGCAGGGCCTGGCTGGCCAGAGCCCCATTGTGGCATCGTATGCATGCTCCTCTTGGGCTCCATAGGAAGGAAATGCTTCTGGCCCCTAATCAGGGCACCATCTAGAGGAAGAGAGGGCCCTTTGGGGAAACAGACTCAAACAGCCACCACCCAGATATACCAATAAGTGAACAGGATGGCACTGGATAAACTGGACTCCTTGGTGCATTTTTCTCCCATAGTGTGATAGCCAGAGAACCCAAAGAGGGGAGGCCCAGGGAGAAATGCTTTCAGCCTTAGTCACAGGAAGACTTGGACTCGGGGTGTTGCTGTTTTAGGTGTTGCCTGGGCAAGGCAAGGCTGTGTGGAACGCACGCATGCGCGCACACACAGTAACCAGGGGTGGGAAGGAGGGAAGGGTTATGAGCAAACAGTGGAGTGATTTATTGAGCTGGTCCAAGCGCCTTTAATTTTCACAGTGGGGTGGATGGAGCCGGCCAGGCCGAGCCACAGCACTGAAGGCTACTTGTCTGACTCTTTCCAGGGTGTGTGAGTATGTGGGCACCTTGGAGCACACCCACTTCAGCGACGGCGCCTCGCAGCCTCCTCTGGCCATCAGCCAGCCCCAGAAGGCAGCCGGGGCTTCTGGGATTCTCGGGGACCTGGAGTGCGAGGGCTCATCCCAGGAGCCCAATGTGGAGCAGGGGCCCTCCCTGAGTGCAGCCCCTGTAGTCCAGCCTCTGTCCATCCCAGAGCTCGTCCGGGAAGGCAGCCGGGGCCGTGGTTCTGACTTCCGCGGTGGCACCCTCATGAGCGGGAGCAGCGCCGCCAAGGTGGTGCTGAGCCTCTCCACGCAGGCTGACAGGTACGTGCCCGAGCCCGCCACGCCCCCGAGGATTCCCAAGGGGGAAGGCCTTTGCCTGTTGGGAGCACCCACTCTTTCTATCTGGTCTCAGAGTCAGCCCAGCAACAAAAGGATTTGTTAGTCACTTTAGTATCTTTTGTCTTTTTCAAGCATACCCCTCCCAACTACCATGCCCTCTCCTTAGCACGAGCCGCTTCCTAGAGCCCAAGTCCAGGTCCCTGCAGGTAAAGCTCTGTATTGTCATCTTGGACAACTTCCCGCCCTGGGTCCTATTTTCCTTGATGAATAGAGTCATGATTTTTTAGGTAATACTCTCACAAGTTAGTTGTGTATTAAATCAATTAGTACTCTTCTAGCTTCCAGAGCAGAGCTTTGCAAATAGTGAATATCCACTATTTTTATGATGTTGTTACCAAATCCAGCACACAGGAATATATGCAATATTTTTATACCCAAACAACCACATCAAGGACAAGAAGGGAAATCAACGGTTGCCCCCTTGTTTGGTTTGACTTTCCGATGCTGAAAGTGTTTCCGACACCAGTTACTCATGGTATCACCTCACCCAGCTCCTCAGCCTGTGGTCATTATGCCCCAGGCTTCCCAACAGTGGCACTCTGAAGTGTGAACAAAGGACAGGCAGGAATCTAGCAGAGGGATCCCTGGGCTGGAGCTTGGACAGCTCTCATGGTCTGGCTTGGACACCAGTCAGCCACTAGGTCACATCGACAGACAGAGGTCTGTCATACAGCATGCAGGGGTGCCCTCCGAGCAGTGCTCCCTTCTTCCTGCTTATCCATCACGTTGGCCATGAAAGTGCTTTGGAATCTAGAAAGTGACATGTGGGTGTCAGGTGGAATAATCCACTATTGTGTTTAAAGAAACCATTAATAGGACCTAGAAGACAAATGGCATAAAAGTTGGAATTATAAAAATAGCATGAAAAATGTACTGGTTTTAATAGTTCATAGATGTTTAATCTCCTTCCCATCTTAGACCTTAGTGTGTCTCATTTTGTGCCATCAGAAAAGCTCAGGATTCAGTTTCTATTAGAGATGCTCTCTTAACCTTAGTGACATCCCACGGATTCTGACCTCTGGTGTCACCGCGGGCTTGGAGAGCAGGATGTGGGGCAGTCCTACAGTGACAGGGTGCTTCCATGTGAAACTGAACTACTCTTTGACCTTGCCAGGCCTCATCCTGGTGATTCTGGATGATGATTCTGGTACTATAATCCCCCTCCTCCAATTTTTCTTGTGCCGGAGAAGTAAAGAAGTAAAAAGCACCTATACTACAGCCCACTGTTTTCTCAGTGCTGGGGGGTTACCCAGAACACACTAAATGCTTGATCCACCTCTGAGCCACATTCCCAGCCCTGGGAGCATTCATTCTTCCAGCAGGCACTGGAGCACCCGTAACACCCAGGGCTCTGGGTGCGCAATGCCAGTCCCACCTTGGGGTCACAGCATATGGTCTGAAGTGCTTTTGCATCTTGCTCAGCATGGGGAAGTACAGTGCATGCTGCGGATTCCGTTCCCAGTCTCTCAGATTGTGGAGCACCTTGCCAGCTCTCACCTCCTTGCCATAACCTCGGAGCACCCACCATGGCTGAGCCACAGCACAAGGGAACTAAAGTCTGCTTTGCACCCTTGGATGAAGTACCACAGCTTGTGCAGACTCGTGCACAGTAGTAATAGGGCTAATAATACTGCCTATTTGCCTACAGTGTTTACACAGCATTGCTATTAATTACATTGACAAATTACCATAATCACTGTGCCATAAAGAACTGGCTGCATTGTTTCCAAATAACAGATCTCTTTGTTTTCACCCAGACTCTTTGAAGATGCTACAGATAAGCTGAACCTCATGGCCCTGAGTGGCTTCCTTTACCAGCTGAAGAAAGCATCGCAGTCCCAACTTTTCCATTCTGTTTCAGATACAGTTGATTACTCTCTGGCAATGCCAGGTAATTATTTCTCTGAGGGAACAGTGCAGAGAAGTGAGCAGGAAACAGCCTGGTCTTTTTGAGATGATGTTCCCTTTTTACAAGGTCATACTGGAGAAGCTCAATGTGGGCTCTTTCAGTTCTGAGGTGGAGTGGTGGAAATGGGGTGACTGACTGGAAACACAGCTGCTGCAGCTGCTGCTACTGGTACTGCAGGTATCGCCCCAGAAGTGGGGCTGATTTGTTCTGCTCAGGTTTGTGCTTGTGATAGAGAAACAGTCCAGACAATGTCTAGGTGGGCTGATTATCCATGCCTCAAATCCACCACTTGGAGGCCAAGGAGATAGCTCAGTGGTGTAAGCACCTTCCTGGCAAGTACAAGAACCTAGATTCAATCTCCAATAGTGCATTTCATAACAGCCCCCCCGTGAGCCAGCCACTGAAACCAGGCTTGGTGGTGCGTGCCTGTAATCCCACCACCAGGGAGGCTGAAGTGGAAGGATCACCAGGAGTCTGAGCTGCATAGTGAGAACCTATACAAAATACATAAATTAAAAAAAAAAAAATCCACTCTTTGCTTTCACCCATCTACAAAGCAAACACTGACTCGAGAAAGGAGATTAGGAGAAGAAAGTGGAAAGGCTAACAGGACCTTTCTCCTATGCTTAGAGACTGCCCTCAGGGGGATGGTGAACCAGTACCACAGTGCCCCTGTGTGCATGAGGCCAGGTGAGAAGCTCTCCTGAAGACCACTCCTGCAGAGAAATGGGCAGAGTAGTGCCAGTCACTGAGTTTCAAATGGGTTGCAGGTTGCTCAGCAGGACAAGGTGTGGGATTACAGTTTGGTTGCATTGTAGAACCATGACCACTCTTCCCGTCTGAGCAAGCTGAACTTGCAAGTGCTAGATATTTGGCTCTTTGATGCTTACTGAAGATTCTGATCTGAGAACAGCATTACTTTCCCAAATACTTTTGTTTACTTATTTTGTTTTGATTTTTTAGTTCACTTTATTCAACAAACTCTTGCATCAGTGATTTGTTTTCAGCTGATACATACACAATCCTAACCCAAAGGCAGATCACCTATTGTCCCTGCCAGTTTTTCACAGACTTTCAAACCTTAGCTGTATAAAGCTGACCTCCTGGAATCATCAGACTTCCAGAGCATTTCTGAGCCCAGGGATGACCTTCAAAGTCTTCTACTTTAGAGACAAGTGGAGGCTCTGGGCTTACAGAGAAACAAGTTGGGGTGAGGGGTGAGGAAGGAGCCCTAGCGAAACCCATCAGGTGGGAGCTGAGATACTGCCACACCCTTAGCAGCTACATGGCCGGAGGCAGGTCAGTTCACCTTTCAAGCATTCAGTGCCCATAAAATCACCATAATTCCATTTACTTCTTGGGCTTGCTTTAAAAATTAAAATGATTAAGGATATAAACAACCAACACAATGTCTGCTCCTGGGAAAACATCCAGTAAATGTCCATGATGTGGCACAATCCAATGTGACAGGACAAGCAGAGCATGCCATGGTGGCCACATAATGACAGGCTTCTGTAGGACACAGCTGAGAGACGCTAGGAGGTGAGCAAGAAGGCGATGGGAAGCCCAAGGGGCAGTGACAAAGGAACAAGAGATGATGCTAGGCAGAAATGATATTGAGCAAGACAGAGCAGGCAGCAGCCCGTCACCAGGGAGCAGAAGGCCCGGGCTGCTCGGCAAGGGCTGCAAAGGGTAGGGTTGGCACAGTCAGTGACAGTGGTGAAGCATGACAGGAACAACAGTGGTGCTGACTGCTGACAGCACACACTCGCGTGTGGCGGGCCTGCGCTGGGCACTTGATGTGTGGCACCCCATTTATTTAGCCATTAAAGTAACTTTAAGAAGTAGGTATGATTCTCCCCAGTTCCAGCTGAGGTCACTAAGGTCAGCAAGGAAGTCTTTGTCCTGTCCTACTGATGTGGCTTGAGTCCAGGCATCTGGCCCCAGCACTCCTACTCACCCACTCCTCCATTCCTTCTCATCAAATACCTTCACACCTGGCTCATACCTGAGACAGAGGATGCGGTGATGAACAGAAGAGCTCTGGCCGCCTCGTATTTTTTTAATCAAGGGCCCTTTCCATGCTTGCGCAGCTCACGCTGACTAACCCTATAGACCTGAGAAGGGTACCTTGATTTTCGGCCTCTCTGTGCTCCCAACTTCTCACTGTGTCACCCTGTCTTCCTGCAGGGGAAATTAAATCCACCCAAGACCGAAAAAGTGCACTCCACCTGTTCCGCCTGGGGGACGCCATGCTGAGGATTGTGCGGAGCAAAGCACGCCCCCTGCTGCACGTGATGCGCTGCTGGAGCCTGGTGGCCCCACATTTGGTGGAGGTGAGGTCCCCCGTGGTGGAAAGTGTTGGCATCTCTGGCTGGGGAATGACCTGCAGAAGCGGCAGGAGCTCTGGCTGGTGCATGGACAGAGTGCTGTGGCCCTGGGACTGGATGATCCTTCCTACCACTGCCTGCTCACAAAATCATTGCTTTCTAGTTAGACCTCAAGGCGCCTCGAAAACCAAAGTGTAGAGCTGTCCTGGTGTCACTCAGTTCCTTTCTGATCCCTGAGAAACAATACTTGACACCCACAACTGTAAGAGGGAGAGACTGGTTTTAGCTCAGTCTGTAGAGATCCCAGGGGGTAGTTGGCAGAGGAGAAATAGCTCTTGGCATAGTGGCCAGAAGCAGAGTGAGGGATGAAGGGAGGAGGAGGAAGCTGGAATCGGCCAGGCCACACCCCAGTGACACCTCCTCCACCAGGCCTCACCTCCCAGGATCACTCTTGGCTGTAACTTGCCGGTGGACTCATCCACCGCAGAATATCATGGCCCCACGGTCCAATCACCCCCCATGACTCTCTACCCATGAGCACAGGAGGCCGTGAGGAGACTTGTAAACCATGACTCTCTGCCTCTTTGGTTATACTGCTCAGCAAGTATCCTTGCAGGGCCAGTTTATTATTCTTTATAATCTTTGTAAGTCCAACCTGAGTCTGGACTTAACAGACAAGTGGACAGCTTCTCATATCTTCCCTTTTATACATAAATATACCCTGTCTTTCACTGCTACCATTCTCTTTTCTAGTAATTTAATCACTCAGAACAATGTTCTTGCAGTAGGGGAACCATACACCTGGGTTTTTCTAACAGGGTCGGTGCTAAGGTTCTTTTACTTGCCAAAGGAGAGCACTTTGTGGGGTAAATTTTGGAGCAGTTGCCCATCTGCCCATCTCAATCCATGATGTCTGGCTGATTCTATGTTGACAGAAAAAATGCTGTCCTGTTTTATGGTGACAACTGCTCTTCATAGCCTTTTAGCATCACTTGATTAAGTTATACAATAAAAGCTTTTGGGGATTTAATTCACTCAAGAATGTTCCAATAACACAAGAGTAGAAAATGTTAATTTAGGGCAGGAATAGATCAGTTGTATTACACTATAATGAAACACTCCTAAAACCAAATGATATCTAGATGTACTTAGCTCTGCTCCGTGGGTCAGAAATCTAAGGAAGGCTCAGCTGAGTTGTTAAGATCAGGACCAGCCTCCTGGCTCTCAGATGGCCTTACATTTGGACCAGCTTGGCTATGTAAAGACTGCCACCAGCTGGTTCATGTTGGTCTTCACTAGGAAGGTTGGGCAAACAGATTTCCCTGTACCTGGTCTCTCCCACAGACGAGCATGCTGCAGACCAGCTCTCCTCATTCACAGGGCATTCTTAAGTTTTCCCAGAACATCAAGAGGGCAAACTATACCTCACAACTGCTTTTTCATTCTCAGCTTAGATAATGTTCCCTACTGTCTCACGTCCAAGCTCAGGGTCTGAAGGTGAGAGCCCAGAATCTAGGAGGTATGTGTGAGCCAATCAGAATGCTTGTTGCAAGTGGCCTGCCTCACTGAGGGACAAACGATCTCCCTAATCCTTGTATGCTTGGGGTGCAGCCAAGGATGGACCATGCACAATGCCAGAGTAGCTTCTGCCATCTCTGTAGCAAGCATGTTCTATAGTACCTATGCCACCTAGGAAAATTCTCAGATTAATGGCAGGGGAAAAGAATGACCAGAAAAACAATTTTCTATTGAAATGAAATTGAAATTGGAGTTGTGTCTGATTAGTTGGTTGAATATCTTCAAATGAAATTTACTGCACAGTTCATCCATATTCCTTAGAATTTTTGTCACTTATAGAATTACCACTTTTCCCTCTATGTAAGGAGGTCAGCTGTGAACGCTACAGAAACAGCATTCCTGTTCCCTGATGTCCTCCTGGTGACCCGCCCTCTTCTGTTCTGTGCAGGCTGCCTGCCACAAGGAGAGACACGTGTCTCAGAAGGCAGTGTCCTTCATCCATGACATCCTGACAGAGGTTCTTATGGACTGGAATGAGCCACCCCATTTTCACTTCCACGAAGCGCTCTTCCGGCCCCTCGAGCGTATCATGCAACTGGAGTTATGTGATGAAGATGTCCAAGACCAGGTCAGTGTGACACCAGCATTCAGTGATGCCATCACCAGAGGCAGCCGCCACAGTGTGCCTTGGTGGTCACAGGCCTCTGGGTTGGCATCCTTGATCCTCCCAGTAGTCTTAGATTGAGCTGGGGACAAAGATAGGTTGGGCAGTTTAGCTAAGGATTCCTACCTAGTGATGGGGAGCTGGATGTGGGTCTGACAATCTGGCAAGAGTAGTCCACCCCGGTTAACCACCTCTGTCCTTCCGACTACTGGCAAGTGGTCAGAAAACCCACTTCAGACTTCCTGGATCAGTGGGCCAGGAATATAGACAGGCCTGTCTCTGAAATCTACTAGAGAGTTTTGCATTTAGTAGTATATGTTTGTGACATGGTGATTACACTCAGCTTGGGGATTTGATACATACACAGGGCACGCCCTGATTATTTTACTCAATCCCCATCTCTACAGAGTCTACCTCTATGCTTTTAGTGGGGCTCTTCAAAGTATTTATTTTGGACGCCTCTCCTATTAGAGAAACCAGCAATGTGATAGTCCTTATAAGTATGTGGATGTATTGTCAAAAAATGATAAGAAATCTCAATGTACTCAAAACTAAGTGACACTGGGAAGTCAGAGAAGGTGACTGTGCCTGCAGCTGGCTTTACATGGAAAGAATTTGCCATTGGGTGAAGGAGGGGACTTGTGTCTCATTCTTCAGGACACAGGGACAGGAGACAAAGTCCAGGGTGTCTACAGTTAGAACTGAGCCAAGGGCCACCCTCCTCCAGAGCCCCAGCAGCCTGTTTCTGATAGCATGTCATAGTGGAGACTTTTTAACCAATCTCCAGAATTTAAAATTACAAACTGGCCTCTTCCTGGGATCTCTGGATGAAATTGCACTACCTCAGGGGTACAAAAGTAACTCAAAAATGAGTCATGACTTCATAAAGAACAAAACCCAGTCCTATTTTAGGAGAAACCCCAGAAGACAATCATTTGAGAACGTGACCTAGGAAGAGATTTCTTAGAAATACCAGCACTATGACTCATTAAAAAAAAAAAGAAAAAAAAAAAAAAAAAAAAAAAAACGATTAGGCTTTATCCAAACTCTGAAATTTCATTCTTAAAAAGACACCATTAAAAGATAAAAATAACAAGACAAGCCCAAGGGTGTTAAAAATATTTCTAAATCATAAATCTTAGGAGAGACTTAAATCTACAATGCATCCACACCAACAACTATAATAAAAAGACAATAAGAAGATGCACACCCAATTTACAGTACAACAAACTGCTCACACAGTAGCTGAGGAGCGGGTAGAAGTGTGCCCGCAACATTAATTCCTAGTGAGATACAAATTTATGCAATCTGGTTGTGTATTCTGAAGACTTTGGAGGGAGCCTGCCTAGGTTCTGGTTCTGCTCTTTCTTTAAAATTGAACCTAGAGAAGTGCATCCCCCTTCCCGGGAATTCTGCTTCCGTCAAGTGCCATTCCCTCTGCCTTAGGTGGTGACATCCATCGGGGAGCTGGTGGAAGTGTGTTCCACCAAGATCCAGTCTGGGTGGCGGCCCCTGTTCAGCGCCCTGGAGACGGTGCACAGCGGGGACAAGTCCGAGGTGAAGGAGTACCTCATGGGGGACTACTCCATGGGTAAGGGCGTCCTACGATCCTGCTATGGGGCCTTTGCTCTTCATGCCAGGTGTGCTGTTGGCAAAAGCCATTGAGCAAGAGGGAAGGCAGATGCTCAGGCCGTCTGTATACGCAGAAAATGACGCGTGGCCAGGACCTGAGGTCTGAATCTGGCCGTGGCCAGGAGCCTGACCTTTCTCAAGCTCTGCTCTAACTGACTAGGGGGGGAAAGGCTGAGAGGTTTCTGTTGTCTCACTGTGCACTGTGGTGCAAAGTTCCTTCCATAAGCCAACAATAAGCAATGTTTTTTTTAAACAATTATTTAAGACCTTTATTAACAAGTGCTTGCAGTTTGTTGACTTTTTTTTGAAAAAATTAAGTTGGGAACTTTTATTACAAATTAAAAATGAAGTTCTTAAAAATCTCAACTTGACCAGATATGAAACAATTTAAAAACCTTTAAAGGTGTATTGAGAAAAATCAGGCTTTAAAAAAAAAAAAAAATTTGTCATTACCAAAAAGAGACATCTTTATAGGTAAAAATAATAAAAACCTCATGATGCATAGATAATGAATACAGTTCTAGTTATCTGGTCAACAGGCAAAAAGCAAGCCCTTAAGGTCTTCAGTTCCAATCTTTTGTTCATTTCTTATTACTGGAATTTCCTATTCATGTCTTTCTTGCTGGAAGACTAAACCGGATGATGATAGAGATGTTGAGTCAGCGTTTACTCAGCCCTGCCCTGCTCAGCCTCGGGAGCGGACGAATTCTCAGCTGGTGGATCAGCTGCTTTTGTCTCTTTGCCATCTTGTGGCTTAGGGTTTTCTGGGTGTCTGCGTCGGTAGTTGAAGTTGCGACAATACCGACGTTGAGGTGGCTGCTGACCTTGGGTCTCATCTCCGTGATTTTCCTTATCTTCTTCGTTGGCATCCTCTCTAGGCTGTCCTTGGCGAGGAAGGCCCCTGCGGAATCGCGGTCTATAACCTCGACACATATTCTGTCTCCCTTGTCCACCTTGTTCTCCTGCACCCTGGTTGTCAGCACCTCCATCACTTCTCCTGGCACAGGAACAATAAGCAATGTTATAGGTCATGTGTTAGAAAATCAGAAATCTGAAATGTCCTTGAACCCAAAACTGTTGGAGTATTTCAGAATATTTCAGATTTCAGGTTTTCAGACAAGGGATCCTCAATCAGTAAAGTCTGTACAAATATCCCAAAACTGTTTTTTAAAAAACTGAAATAAAAAAATCATGTTATCCCCAGCATTTAGGATGAGGGATTCTCAACCTATACCATATGCTGATAAGAGGCAGAAAAGTATGGTAACCCAGGAGAGTCATAATTAGGGAGATTGAATGGGCAGGTGCAGTGTCCAAAGTCACCGAGTCAGGAGTCTCCAGGGCCCCTTCTACCTTCAGGAGCTCACTAGACTTATGGATTCAAACCATAGTTATGTTAATATTCAGTTTATTCAGCTTGTGGCTAAGAATTGTGATGGCTAGATATTGAGGACACAGGCAGCTCAGAGCGCCCTCTGCTGTCACACAGCAAGTCTAGACAGAGGAGATAGGTGTGGGGCATCAAGCACATTTTGTATAAAGATTCTCAGCTTAGGGACCCACTGGCCAACTGCTGATGCCAATGAGGGCCTCCTTGCAGGCAAGCTTCCCTGACACTGGCAGTCTTGGGCCTCCTTTGTGTGCCCTCTCTTCCCAGGGATGAGTATGGTCCTACAATGCCATCACTCAGTTGGCTATGTGGGCCTGCCCTCCCCGTGGATCTGCTCACTACAGTGCTCTGAGCAAGAGCACTTCCAGAGGCGCCTGCTTCACTGCCCTGCAGACTACACACAGCTACAGCCCGCGTTCCTCCATGCTGTGCTCTTCTGTCCACCTGGCTGTCTCCCCATACATGTATTTGCATCAGTGCATGTTAATTGTATGGAGTCCTGGCTTTGAGCGTGGTGCTTCTATACATGCATGAGGCATGCTTTCTTTGTAACCTTCCTACAGCTCCTTGCAGGCAAAGTTAAGCCATCTCCCTCTTCCAGGAAAAGGCCAAGCTCCAGTATTCGATGTGTTTGAAGCTTTCCTCAACACCGACAACATCCAGGTCTTCGCTAATGCAGCCACCAGTTACATCATGTGCCTTATGAAGTTTGTCAAAGGACTAGGTACTTGGGTCCTCCTTTTTGCTTCACAACCACTGGAGAACCTCTCCATGCGCTCCCCCCCACACACACACCTGGAGCAAGCAGACATTTGAGATTATGAAGGAATGGGTCGAGTCATCTGCCCAGGGACAGAGAGCTGACTATGGCAACAGCCTGGCCTCATCTCGAGTTGGTGTTTCTTTATTGTGTCCATGGGTATCTTGTAATATAATGTATGTATAGATATACACAATTTAGCATACTTTCAATCTGTATATTATACCAACCTTTTAAATCTTAGAATATTTAATTATTAATTAATCATGTTTATTAATAATTATATCTTTAAGTAGGAAATTACTCTTCTCAGTGTTACTACATAACAGGCAGGTAGCATATACTGTGTGGATACACTTGACAAGGCAATGATTCATATCCCATGCCATCTGTGTTCTACCCCGCTGCAGTGAGTGCCATTCCCACAGAATCATAGATCTGGATGCAACACACACACACGCACACACACATACACACACACACACACACACACACACACGGCAGGAGGGAGACTGATTGATTTTGGAACACCTACTATAATCAACAAGGTAGGCAATAAGTTTATTTTAATTTCAACATTAATTTGACAAGGCATATGTTTTTGTATTGTAAGGAACATTAATATAAATCAGGAGCTGGCAGGCCCAGTCTGACCCACTGACAATTTAAATTTTTTTTAATCAATCATTTACTTATTTATTTGGTACATGGTCTCACTACATAGCTCAGACTCATAATGATCTTCCTGTCTCAGCCTCCCCAGCACTGGGATTACAAGTTAGTACTACCATGCCAGGTTTCAGTGGCCAGCAGAGCATTCCCCAGGTTCTGGGGCTGGCATGGCATGTGGTAGTGGGGTTGAGCCCCGGTCCTTATGCTTGTCAGACAGGTGCTTAGACAACTGAGTTATCTCCCCAGCCCTTCACTAACAATTTCTATAAAGTTTTATTGGAACATAGCCTTGCTCATTTGTCTATGTCTGCCTTTGAGCTACAACAGGGTTGAGACTGTGAGGTAAACAGCATGACTTGCAAAGCCTTAGGTATGTACCGCTTGCCCTGTAGGACAGGCAAAATTTATTTTCTAATCTAAAACATTTTTATCATCATTTTTAAAAGAAGAAACATGCCTTGTTGCTCCTGAGTTTTAACTAATGTCTAGTAATTATGTCTTTTTACCCACTGGGCAGAGTGCTAGTTGGTACAATGATAGACAATTAGAAACAATCACAGTGTTATAGACCAATTTTATTAGAAGTATAGAAATAGATTGATAATATCAGAAAAAAATATAATTCTCAATTATTTATACTTATAAAAAATCTGGAGGCCCTTCTCTAAGATAAGCTGAATCTGCACATATTCTCACTTAAACCTCACTTAATTCACTTAAATTCAATTAAGTAGTCACTATCCCCAAGCCCAGTGTTTATTCTCTTCTTGGAGTCTCCTCATTTATGTCATTACTTCGTGCTGCATGTTGGAAGCAAATAAAATCCTTTCCCAGACATATAGGATGGAGATTTCATTTCAGCCCAGCACAAGGCTGATCCCCCAGATCGTCCTCTGTCACCCAGGCCTGTGAGGTCACACAGCCGGCCCCAGAGCAGGGACCACGTGTGCCCACATACAAAAGAACACGGCCCAGCCAGCAAAGGGATTGGGGTAGAATATGGAACAAGTGGTCATGGGGAGAAGGGCGACCCAGTGGACTTTTCTCAGTGCTATGGTTTGAGCATCATTTTTCTTGTCTGTTTTGGCAAATGAGTGAACCAGTGCCACAAGAGTTGGCAGGTCTCCTGTAGTAAGGGAAAAGTGCAGCTGACTCTGTGTCTGTCTCCCTGGCTACCCTAGGGGAGGTGGACTGCAAAGAGATTGGAGACTGCATCCCAGGCCCGGGAGCTGCATCCACAGACCTGTGCCTGCCCGCCCTGGATTACCTCAGACGCTGTTCACAGGTATGGGGAGAGGCCCACCCCCAGCTCCAAGCCTCCAAAGCTGCCTCAGGGTGTTCATGGAATACAAGCAGAGGTCTTTTGTTGAAGCCCAGGAGAGTCATTTCCTGCCATTTCTGAAGAGATGAGCACTTAGACTTAAAGAATGTATTTTCCATGAAGTAAAACAAATAATTGTAATAGGTGAGGGCCCAGATGCCCAGAGAGCTCTGCTTCTTCCATTCCACTCAGACACGTGAATTACCACCACCTCTGTGTTCACCTGAGCTTGCTGGGGAAGGATCATGAAGTCATGAAAAGGCTTCCTGCTAGCACTAGAAAATGGAATATCCAATTAAGACTTAGTAAAGAAAGTTAACACTTGCCAACATGAGCAGTGACCTTTGGGACAAAGTGCTAGATTTGCTTGATTCTTATTTGCCTTGAATTCCAAACAAGCAAGACAGTGCTCCCTCCTCAAGTTTCCACTGTAGCAGTAGCTTTTCTCAGAGGTCTGTTATCTTCGTGGGCTGTGGTATCCTAGGCCTCTTCTAGGCTCTGTCTACCTCTGTCCATGGTAATACTGAGTCCCACGACTTTAGGAAGGACAGATAGCCCTGACCACTTCCTCTGGCTGCCTCCACCAGGCCCTGGGAGGCCCTCCATCCTCAGATTTTCACTGTCACCCACAGACCTCCAGCTGTACTGACTTCCTCCTCTGCGCTCATCACTGCCAGGGAAGTGCTGTGCTGTGCCTGGACTCCCTGTCCCAAGCCCCTGGCTGTTATGCCTCATCTTCCAGGTCATCCCACAAATGTCCCCTCCTCTGAGAGATCAAGGCTGCAGGACCTACCAAGCCCCTGCCAGCACCTCCCATGCACCAGGTCATTCTTTCTTGTATACCTGTTCAAACAGTTTTAAACAGGCATAAATGGCTGGTGTGTCAGAAATTCCACTGTTGTGAAAGTGGTGTGGTTTATAAGACCCACAGGGACAGGAATTCCATCTTACTCACAGCCATTCCCCTGATTTCTAGAATAATACAGGCATATCAGGCAGAATTCTATGCTGTGAAGCTAGAAGGACCTCTCAGGAGAAAAAGAACCCTCGCCATTCTTTCCCCCTGCTCCTGAGACTTTCAAGTCTCCCATCTTGCTTGCCCACCAATGTCTTCAGTTACCCTTGTGCAGGTTGCCTTAGAGACTGGCCCAGGGAAGGGGAAGCCAGAGTCTAATGACTGAGTCACCTACAGACTCTTCTCAGGGATTCCCCATGGCAAAAATTCTTGACCTTATAGCAAGTCTATAAAACTTGTGGAACTAAGATCCTACAAAAGCATCCTCTACCTTTTTGTCTCTGTGGAGTGCTGCTTCACTTGCTCAGTGGGACATCTGTCTCTTGTAAGCTATCTATCTTATAAATCCAAGCCACAGCCACCAACAACTAACTTTAAATCTTTCATACATTAGGAGCTTTTCTAATTTCCCCGTCCCCTCCACTGGTGTATAGTTTTATTGTCTTCTAACATCCAGAGTGTAGCTTTTTCCAATATATAATTACTGCATTGGGTGTTTCTTCCACTTTTAGTTATTGGCCAAGATCTACAAAATGCCCTTGAAGCCCATATTCCTTAGCGGGAGACTTGCCAGTTTGCCTCGCAGGTTTCAGGAGCAGTCGACAAGCAGTGAGGATGGGATCGAATCCATCCTGGCTGATTTTGATGATGATACTGGTGAGTTAACTGATTCAATTAAATCGGTTATTTGCTATGTTCATAGTCCCAGAAGTTTAAGGCATACATTAAAGTAGCTCAAGGGGCCAGGGAGATGACTCAGTAGAATAAGTGCTTGCCAGGCAAGCACCAGGGCCTGAGTTCAATCCCCTATTCTGCCAAAAAAAAAAAAAAAAAAAAAAAAAGCCAGCCCCAGCCAGCTGGCCCCTGCCACCCTACCTTACAGAGCAGCCCCAGAGCAAGAGGAGGGGGATGGCAGGTGTGGACAAAGTGCCTGCTTTCATCTGTATCAATTTTTGTCAACCTCAGATCATGTGTTTTCTCTCCCCGCCTCACCCCGTCCTACATCAGTTTAAAGCAAAACACGAAACATTCAGAATTTAGATATAAAATTATATATGTCCTTTGAAGATAATGTAGGGGACAGAGGCCACCTCCACTTCCTCCCTTGGTCCTTGTGTACTCTTTGGCTGGAGCTAAAACCCAATTAGTAGAAGAGCTAATTAGCACAAGAAAAGCGGAGTACTGGTCTCCACCTGGGATCTTAGCACTCTGGGAGGCTGAGGCAGGCATTTCAAGTTTGAGCCAAAGCTGGGTAATTTAGTGACTCAGAAACAGCCTGTCAAAGAAAGAAAAGGGATGGGGAGGCTGGGGATGTGACTTAGTGTGAAGGCCTTGGGTTCAATTTCCAGAAAGGAAAAAAAAGGAAAGGAGCAAAGGAAGGAACGAGGGAGGGAGAGAGGGAAGGGAGGGAGAGCATAAAAGTTTTATTACTTCTATATGCACATGAGGATATTCACAGAGTGAAACCTGAAGCAATGACTACAGCTTGATGCATTCCTGATCTCAGACAGCACGTAATGAGTGTGTGAAGGCCCACAGGGACAGGTGGAGTTTGGGCCTGGGTAGTTAGCTCCTGGCCTACGACTGAGAAAGGGATGGGGTGGCGGAAGCACCAGAGGGAATTAGGGCTCCTTCAAGTTTATTCAGGCTCAGTACAGCTCCAGTCACCAGCCTCTAGGTCAAGGCGCTTTCCCTGCCTTCATAGGTGAAGGAGAGGAGAATCTTCATGATGCTGCATGTAGAGAAACACAGGTCAGCCGCTCCCGCCTAAATGCACAGGCCCTGGAGGGATTTGAGCTCAAAATGCCCAGATAGCCATTTGGCATATTTTGAGATGGCACGTCTCTGCCTCCTTTAATAAAAACATAATCACAATATTTGTACCATATGTGAAATTTAAAATAAAATAATATACACAGATTCGAGGTCCCCAAGGGCTGGAGTGAGAGGAGAAAGCTGCAGCTCCAGGGTCACAGCTTCTGGTTGAGAAGGTGAAAAAGTTTGGGGCAGAGCAGCGAGAGCTGAGCAACAGTACACACACGGTAACTGCTGTGTGACTATACATATAACAATGCTCAGATGGCTTTCCTTGTTATATATGTATATATATTTACAACAATCGAACCCTTTTTTAAAAAAACAAAAAACTAAAGGGATAGAACCAAAAGAATGCTTCATCATTAACTCCCAAGAAATCTGATGCCCATTCACACAGAGTTCGGGCAGTGCGTCACCTTGTTATTAAAGGGAGCAGGGATGTGAGCAGGGGTCTCCCAGTCACTTTGCTAGAACATGGCAGGTGTAATTGGGCCACACGCAGGTCCCTAGGACTAATGCCAGCCTGGTAATGCAGCTCGGTAGCAGTGGCAGCAGAGTCAGGTTGGGTCTTGCAAAGATTCTGCGTGACATTCGACTGGGTCACACACACGTCCGCTTTGTGGTCTCCAGGCCTAATAGAAGTGTGGATCACCCTGCTGGAGCAGCTGACGGCAGCTGTGTCCAACTGCCCACGGCAGCACCAGCCGCCGACCTTGGATCTGCTCTTCGAGCTGCTGAGAGACGTTACCAAAACACCTGGTAAACACATCTGCGTCTGATTTGCAGCAGAGTCATTATGCCTAAGCCTCATTTGCAGGAGAGCATTCCTTGAGACGTCCTTCTGTTTCCACCACTTCCTGGACTTAATACAAAGCTTCATGCATCAGAGATGCTCGAGCAGTATTTGCCACGTGGCCATGTCGGAGCCGTGTTTGCAATGTATCCCTGTGTTGGGGCCATTTCTTCCGACCAGTGCTTTTATAGAGGCTGCTTGTCAGGTGGCAGGGCCATCTGTCCCCATCTCTGTGCACCAGCTGGCTCTGCCCTGTTCCACAGTCACAGTTCTCCACGGCCCGAACTTCCAGGGCATGATCTGGGCAGAAGGCTGTCTGCAGGGCTCACCAGGTCTACCGCTCACATAAATCTCTGCCAGGCTCATGACAGGGCATCTTGTTTGTATAAAGGTCATGGATGATTAGAACTTAAAAAAAAAAATGTACTTATGCAGTACAGCAAGTTAACCAAATTTGGCATACATAGTTCTCTTTTTTTTTTTTTTTTTATCTTTTTGAGACAGGGTCTCACTATGCAGTTCAGGCTGGCCTTAAACTCACTTTGTAGCTCAGGCTGGTCTCGAACTCATAACAATCCTCCTGCCTCAGCCTCCCTAGTGCTGGGATTACAGGCATGCGCCACCATGCCAGGCTTGGCATACATAGTTCTTTATCCCAGTTTTCCTAAGGTCAATGAAACTTTTTATACAAATGTTAGTTTTTACTAACAGAGTCAAAATGCTAAACGAAACCGCTAGTTAGAAGGAAGGGCTTATGTTCATCATTATGGTAACTTGAGACTATTTCAAAATCTGTAGTGAAGTTTATACTGCAGAGAAAAACACTGTAGCTACTCTTCCATGTTAGAAAATTGGGGAAAAAGTATTATGTAGAATTATGTGCCACTATTCCTAAATCTGCCTCATTGCTGCTAATTCTGTGCAGAGCATTTAAGTATTATTCTAGTCATCTATCATTATGGATTAGCAGAAATGAGGACAAAAATGTATATGTGTTTGTTAAACACTGCAATACTTTAAAAATAAATAAATAGTCAGGGAGATGTCTCCGTGGAATAAATGCTTCCCTGGCAAGTGCAAGGGCCTGAGTTTAATCCCCGTATCCGCCAAAAAAAAAAAAAAAAAAAAGACCAGCCCTGCCTGCAAGCAGCCAGCTGCAGAGTCCCAAGTGTAGTGGCGCATGCCTATAATCCCAGAGCTGGTGGTCTGAAAACAGGAAGATCACTATGAGTCTGAGCTGCATAGTGAGACCCTGTACCAAATACGCTAGAAAAAAGCAAGAACATCCTAAATGGAAAGCAGTTAAATAAATTGTGTGTGTGTGTGTGTGTATGTGTGTGTATTCAGTCATTAATGTTTATGAATAGTATTTGACAACATAACTGTTTATACACATCCAATGTAATAGTATGTGGCAATAAAAAGAAAGAATATCTAAATTTGCTGAGCAATATGCAAAACCAGGTTATTATTATCCCCTTTAGGTAAAAGTAGCTTAAAAATCTGGAAGCCAAAGTGATAGCGCAAGCTTTTAGTCCCATCAACCAGAAAGACTAAGGCAGGATTGCTTTAGCCCAGAAGTCCTGGGCAAATCTAAGCAACATAATAACCAATGATTGGTTGACTGATTGATTGACTGATTGACTGATTTGTATATTTTTATGTTCCAATTAAATATGTCATTTTTAAAGGTGTTTTCCTTTTCTTTCTTTTTTTTTTATTTTACTGGGAATTGAACTCAGGACTTTGCACTTGCCAGGCAGGCATTGTGTGCTGAGCTATATCACCAGTCCCAAGGGTTTTTTCTTATATGTATCTGTGTCTCGACACCTGAGGCCTAGGAGTTGATCAAGTGATATTTTAGCTTAGTCAATCCTTGACTTTTTTGTAAGAGGGTGTTCATATATTGCTCACATAACTAAAAGTGTGCAGAAGTTATAAAGAAAAGGGCCACCAGTCTTCCCCAGGCACTGGCAGACCCTTCTGAGGGTATGAGCCAATCTTTCAAAAGAGACCCACGATGCCGCACCGCAGCTCCGACACTGACCTTTCTTTTTCAGGACCAGGCTTTGGAATCTATGCTGTTGTTCACCTTCTCCTTCCTGTGATGTCGCTGTGGCTCCGCCGTAGCCATAAAGACCATTCCTACTGGGACGTGGCCTCTGCTAACTTCAAGCACGCCATCGGGCTGTCGTGCGAGCTGGTGGTGGAGCACATCCAGAGCTTCCTGCACTCGGGTAGCCAGGGGCTGGAGCCGGTCACTCTGGGCATTACTGTAACAGGCAGCGTCTTTGGCCACAGTTCCTTGAGGAGTACCTAGTGCCAAAACCATTGTCTGAGAATCACTGAAATAGAATTCTATAGCCAGTGCCATCCACCTGGTAGTGTATTATCAAAGGGCAAATCAATACTCATGTGCCCTTTACAAATTATATTAATACTCTATCCATGGAGTTGAAAATAAAATTCCTAATAAGCAGGTCTAGCATAGATATCTGTGAGGAGAGGGAAGTCAAGTTCAAGTACATAATAAACTAAAAATAAAATATTGTTGTAGCTGAGGAGTATAAATGGGTGCATCCTATAGTTCTGCTTCATCCGGGGAAGCTAAACAAAGGAGGCAGTGATTTAAAAAAGGCTTCAGTTATGGGCAAGAAGTTGCTTAATAGGCTAAGGATGAAGAGAAAGTTCGAGACCTCCTGCACTTTGAAAAGGATGTGGCAGTGTGGGGCAGAGATTGTGTTCAAATGCTCTGCCAAAGAAGGACCCAGAGGTGGGGAATGTGCCTGTTTTGGTACAAGTGGATCTGTGTTTGTGAAATGCGGATTTCTGAACATGATTGCCCCACAAGAATCTGGAATTTGGGAGCAGGAGAAACATCACTGCTAGCCACAGAAGTTATAAGCAGAAGAGAAAGACATAGAGCAGAGAAAGAGGTCCCTTGCTGAGGAAGATGGAGAACTAAGAACTTTTACAGGGAACACACAAAGCAAAGATAAGGGGCCGTCTCTTTACTAAGTGCACTAAGGACAAATTGGCCCTGCAAAATAGGGTCACTAATGGAGAGAAAAGGAATAAGTAGGTTTCTCCACAGGCAGGGTGTGACCAGCTTTAAAAGTGGATGTTCCCAACCGGGTCATTACTTCACACAGCAAAGGACTCCGGAGGGTTCTCAAAAATTGCTTCTGTATCATCACAAGGACCCAGGGAAAGAATGTGTCTTGCAGTCCTTAAATTAGGCAAATGGAATACACTTTTAGAAGCTTCCTTTCCTTCAGTCAGCATAGTGTGCAGTCAGAAGCCAGACTGACAAGCGTGAAGAAGTGGTAGGACCAACTGGAAATTTTGTTTTTTACGAGCATTTAATTTGATTTCATGTGGCCACCAGTTAGAAGGGAAATGTGTTTTAATTTTTCTTAAGAATTTAAATTTCTTACAACTAACACTCAGGCTATATAATGTGTTTCATTTTAAGTGGATGAGTTACATGCTAAACTTTGAAAAGTGAATATTAACCTACAGAAGTTAGATGTTTCATCCTGCTGAATGGGTACAATCCAACAGATGTTTTCCTGGAGACCCTGAGGATGTTATCATTTTCCTCAGTTTTCTATTTTCCCCCAGATATTTATGTACTTTTATCACGCAGACTTTCACCTTTTGCTATAGAAATCCATTTCCACCTTTTCCTTCATACCAAGGCCAAGTGAAACCTTGCCTTTGCTTCTTCTAGACATCAGGTATGAGAGCATGATCAACACCATGCTGAAGGACCTCTTTGAGTTGCTGGTGGCCTGTGTGGCCAAACCCACTGAGACCATCTCCAGGGTGGGCTGTTCCTGCATCAGGTGAGGAAAAGGTTCTCTGGCTTTGCACCAAACTGAACACTTCATTGCAAAATCCAAGGAAATTAAATTATCCTTTGCAGTAGCAATCGACGTTTTGGCTTGACTTTTTCTAAGTAAAATTGACTCTTTGCTAACAAGTCTTCATTTCAGCATCCAGTCAGCAAACACTTATTCCATGAGGCATTTTACATAGTGCTCCAGGGCATAAAACGTTTTGTAAACTAAGATGCCAATTCAAATGATGTAAGGGAGGGCGTGGGGATGGCAGTGGTGCAGAATGACCGCTAAGTGCCGGAAAGGTTGGGAAGTGCAGGGGGTGGGGCAGTCAGTGATGTTGTGCTGTAGTAGGAGTGACCCTTGGGGAGGTCCTCCAGGGTAAGCCCTCGAATAGGTGGGGACCTCTCACGCAGCAGGAGCAAATGCATGGAGACCGGCATGGCAAATAACTTTCGGGTTTTGGTTTTGTGCATGTATGTTATTTGGAGAAGCACAGAGGGAAACAGGGCTGGAATGGAGAAATCAGCCTAGAAAATATAGTCTTATCTGGACAGTGGAACATGCCTGGACAGAGGACAAAAAAGTCTTAAGTGGAAGCTTTCTAGAAGCTTCCTTTCCTTCAGTCAGCACAGTATGCAGTCAGAAACCAGACTGATAAGCATGAAGAAGTGGTAGGACCAACTAGAGATTTGTTTTGTTTTCCAAGAGTATTTAATTTGATTTCATTTGGCCACCAGCTGGAAGGGAAGTGTTTTAATTTTTATTTTTTTTAAGAATTTAAATTTTTTACAACTAACACTCAGGCTATATAATGTGTTTCATTTTAATTGGATGAATTACATACTAAACTTTGAAAAATGTATATTAATGTACAGAAATTAGATGTTTCATCCTGCTGAATATAGATATGGTTGAAGTAGGTACAGTTGGGTACAATCCAACAGATGTTTCCCTGGAGACCTTGAGGATGTTATCATTTTCCTCAGCTTTCTATTTTCCCCCAGCTATGTATGTACTTAGTGGGATACGTATGTCCTACTAAGCTGGGACAGGAAGACAAGCTACAGACTGCACAACTCCACGAGGTCCTGAACTTCGGAACGTGCGGGCTCAAGCCTTCCTTCTTTCGGCAGGTACGTGCTGGTGACGGCAGGCCCTGTGTTCACGGAGGAAATGTGGCGGCTGGCCTGCTGCGCGCTGCAGGAAGCCTTCTCCGCCACGCTCAAGCCAGTGAAGGTAGGCGGCTGCAAGGGAGAGCCCAGCGCGCGCACGCGTCCGAGGCCTTGGTGCTCCTCGGGTTGGGCGTCTGGATTCTGCCTGCTCCTCACGGTGGACTGTCACACTGGAAATCCCACAGAGGATGCGAAAGGCGTCGTTGGGTCAATACTTCTGTCCCATGCTCAGAGACACAGCCAGGTCCCCGACTGGCCTGGCACCGTGACTCGGGGTGCGTCCCGTGAACAGCACCACTTTCCCCCTAGGACTTGCTGGGCTGCTTCCACAGCGGCACTGAGAGCTTCAGCGGGGAAGGCTGCCAGGTGCGGGTGGCTGCGCCGTCCTCCTCCCCCAGCGCCGAGGCCGAGTACTGGCGCATCAGAGCCATGGCCCAGCAGGTACGGGCTGCGCGGGGGGATGGGGGGACACGGGTGGGGGGCAACCGAGGGAGGCGCATGCTGGGAGTCCGGCTGCCGCACGCTAAGACGTGCGAGTGTCCCTGCAGCCCTCTTGTGAACTAGACTGTCCGTGGAGAAGAGGAGCAAAGAATCATTTATGTTCTTTCTCGTCTTTCTCGTCCACACCCCCAAACCTTTTTTTTTTTTTTTTTTTTCTTTTTTATGTATTTTGTACAGGGTCTCAATATGCTTCTCAGAATTGTAGTGATCCTCCTGTTTTTAGCCTCCCCAACTCTGGGATTACTGGCCTACACCACTACCCCAGGTCTCTGGCCAATGCAGCGTGCTTGAGGGTGAGGCCGGTACGACATGTGGCACAGGGGATCAAACCCTGGTCCCTGCACTTGCCTAAGCAGGTGCTTAGTCCTTAGTCCGCTGAGCTATCTCACCAGCCCTCCCAAACCTTCCATGTTCACTCTAGAGTCACTAATTCTGAAAAGATTTGGAAAGAGGAGGTTTTCTTAAAAGGAGTATAACGTCCAGCGGTGGTAAGCAAGCCGCTGCTCTGCTAGAAAATGTACCTTCAGGAGATCCTAAACCCAATAGAGTCTAAGATAAGAGACACTATTTGAAAGTCGGGGAGCAGGCAGGCATTTGCTCTGGACACATAGGGAGCATTTGGAAGTGAAGTACACGTGGGCTGAGGGCCCCAGCTAACTTTGTTGGCTTCTTGCTCCCCTCCCTGGTCGGCCTCTGGAGGCTGAGGGCCTCCCTGACTCTGTGCTCTGGCTTCCTTCTGGCCCTGTGAGCTTGCCCTGCCCTTCAAAGGCGGATGAGTGGAGAACTTCTGGAAAGGTAGCCTAAAAATTAAAGGGGAAGTGTGCAGTTCTTAGGTAAAGGTGCCGCCTGAGCCCTTTGGGGCTGATTGTCTTCTCTTTCCAACTACAAGCTAGCTAGCAATCGAGGCAGAAGCTGGCTTTGAAGGAGACTTAATTTTTAATAGAGCCCAAGGCCTTCATCTGATCCTTTCCCCACAGAGCCCTGACCCTGCAACAGTCTGCTAGTTCCAGCGGTATTTTAAATCCCAAGAAATGAAGTCACTTGGCTGCTATGTTTTTAGTTCCTTGCATCATTGTCTAGTGGAGTAGCCATACCCACAGGTCTGACAGGAGAGCCCTAATTAACTTCTTCCTGCACTGGATAGGAGATGATGCCAAACAGACATCAAAATCAGAGATGATTTTTTTTTTTTTTTTTTTTTTTTTGTATTTTTAGAGAAGGGTCTACAAGGTGTTCAGGATCTTACTACTAATTCAGACTCATAATGATTCTCCTCTTTATAGCCTGTCAAGTGCTGGAATTACAGGTGTGCACCACCACACCCTGTCTCAGTCAGGGTCTCAGTGTGCCCCAGGGGTGGGGCTGGCATGCAGGCCTGGAGAGATGATCTGTTATTCGCACATAGCTCCTCGGTATTTCCTATTAATTAATATTAAATGTCAGCACTTGTGTGTGGACTGTAATGAACTGCCACACGGTAGTAGGAGTAGCAGTGTTAGGAGGGTGAGTGCCAACCGCCGACACTCAGGGTGTGCTCTGCCATAATGTTTGTGTGTGCTGCACACTTTTATCAATTTATTTCAACAAATAAAGGAGGTGGAAACCATGGCCATCCTCCCCACACAGGGGAGGAGACAGTGAGAGAGGAAGCATTCGCTCAGGGCTGGCCAGCTAAGCCTGGGGGAGACGGGAGATGACGGGGCACCTGAGCCCAGCCTCTGCCACCCTGCAGGTGTTCATGCTGGACACCCAGTGCTCCCCGAAGACACCGAACAACTTCGATCACGCTCAGTCCTGCCAGCTTATTATAGAGCTGCCCGCAGATGAGAACCCCAACGGACACACCAAGAAGAGGTGAGCAGGGCTGGCGA
>PVKA01002090.1:62390-102675 GCA_004027165.1 Ctenomys sociabilis
GGGGGGGGGGGGGGCTTACACAGTGGAAAGGTGTTTCCTCATGGCTCGGAAGCCTGCAGGAGTTAGTGGGGCTTCTCCTGAGGTGTCCTTCTGGCTTTCTGATTGCCATCTTTTCTGTATCCTCAGAGGGCTATTCCTCTGTATATTTCTGGGCCCAAATTTGCTGCCAGATTGGGATTCTTTCTAATGGCCTCATTCTGTTTTTGGTGGAAGGGGGGACTGAATTACCTCCTTAAAAACTCTTCATCCAGTGAGCACTTTGGAGGCTGAGGCAGGAGAATTGCCACGAGCTAGAGGCCAGCTGTGGTATATAGCGAGTTCAGACCCAGCCTGGAATAAAACAAACAACAAAAGAAAAAAGTGTAGGGCTGGGGAGAGAGCTCAGTAGAGTAAATGCTTGCCTGGCAAGTGCAGGGTCCTGAGTTCATTCCCCAGTACTGAAAGGGGAAAAAAAGAGGGGAAAAACTATAAAAAGGGGTAATGGGGCTATAGCTTAGTGGCATAAGCGCCTGCCTGGCAAGTGCAGGGTCCTGAGTTCTATCCCACAAAGAAAAGAAAATAAAAAGTGTGAGGGTCAGTGTTTAAAATTTCAATATAGGCCAGGAAGATATAGCTCAGCAGCATAAGTGCCTGCTTGGCAAATGTAAGGTTCCAAGTTTGATCCCCATTACTGCAAAAGAAAAAAAAAAATTCAGTGTATTAACTTGGTGAGGACACAGCCCTGCCAACATCATACATATGCTATAGATTAGATTATGTCAATGAAAAATTCTTCATTAGTAATACTATTGTTAAGGGACAAAAAGATTTGTTCCTGGCCACAAGTCACATTTTTTTAAAATACAGCAAGTATTAGACTTGCAAAGGAGCTTTATTCCGGGAAAGCTGTTCATACGCCAGGTACTCCCTGGACTGCCTTCTTCTCCCTCCACTGTCCCTAGCGTGGGGGTTGGAAATGGCAACTGAGGCACCCGCTGCAGACTTCTGGCGAGGGAGCCACAGTGCTGAAGGGTCAGCGTGATCGGTTCACTGTCCTAACCCTACCCTCTGCTGCGTCAGTAGTAGCGGTGTGCAGCCTTTGGGAGGAAGTTAGGTCACGAGGCTGGAGCCCACGAGAATAGGATTAGTGCCATGAAAAAGACTCACGAGTCCCCCGCCTTCTTTCTGCCATGAGAGGACCTGGTAAGGAGTGAGCTGTCACCAGAGCCCTACCATGCCAGCTCCAGCACTAAAAACAGCCATAAAAGCCACCCAGTCTGTCATTTGGTAGAGCAATGTGAGCTAACAATGTCCTTGTTCCATAGACTCTAGGTGATTTATCCCACAGTTAGCTGGTTTGGGGAGCAATTTGATTAATAGCACCAGTTGAGTGAATTGTCACATAATCATTTTGTTTTAGTCAAATGCTCACTTTGACAGAGCATATAATAATGTTTTCAGTCAAGCTTCGTACACATAAGAGAATGTACGGAATAGGAAAGGGTACTATGAACATGCCAACGAGTTTCTAAAATTAAACTTTACCAATTCTCATATGCTTTTCTGGCCAATTTCACTCAGCTGAATAGTAATACACATAGCTCTTAAGTGTGGGTCCCTTCTAATTTATTTTGCAAACCAAAAATTGTATAAGCATCTCACGTCTTTAAACACTGATCTGTTTGAAATTTCAGTTCTTTTTTTTACATCTTTTTTAATTTTTTATTTTGATACAGTATCTTACTAAGTTGTCCAGGCTGAGCTCAAACTTTCAATCCTCCTGCCTCAGCCTCCTGAGTGCTGGGGTTACAGGTACATCCCACCACGCCAAACTTCTTTGTTCTATGTCTTGTTCTTTCATTATATTTCTGATTTGTAGCTAGCCAATTCCTTTTGTTGAAATATTTTCAAAGTGAAAGTGGAAAAAAGGAGTAATAATTTAAACTGAATTCAATAAAAACCAGGCCTCATGCATATTAGCCAAGAGTTCTGCTGCTGAACTAACCTCAAACCTATTAAATTCAATATATAAATATAACATAGGAAAAACAGAGTAACCTAAGAATAACCTTATATTCATAAGGTTTAATATATTTTTTAAAGTTTTAGCTTTTAAAAATACATCAATATATATCATAAACTTAGCACTTTCTGTACCTTAGGGAAGGGTCTACAGGGTGTTCAGCGTGTCACTACTACATCAGACTCATACTGATTCGCCTGTTTACAGCCTCCCAAGAGCTGGGATTGCAGGTGCACGCCCCCACACCCAGTCTCAATTGCAATCTCAGAGCACTGTGGGGGTGAGGCCAGTGTGGCAGGCCCCAGGATCGAACCCCTGGCCCCTGCGCCAGCTTACAGGTGCTTTAATCTGCTGAGCTATTTGGCCAGCCCAAACTTAGCACTTTTAAAGAGCATTGACATAGTCATTATAGTTAGGTAAAACAGAAAGCCACATTAAGTTCCTTAGCCAGTCCCACTGGCCAAAAGACATTCAAGAACATTCTATAAGCAGGCTCAGCCAGATTCTTAACAGAGGCAGTTCTTGAATTTGTCATATGCTAGTCATGTGAACCAAAGGTCTATGTTGAAACTTCTCATGGAGGAAAAAAATCAAACTTTGACACTAATAGGCCCATGCTATCTGAACCTCAGCTATATATCCTTTAAATTGTGAATCGCTTTACCTCAGTGTTTACATGAGCATGTTTTAAGTTAACTACTTGCTATACAATGAACTTTCAAATATCCAGTCAAAAGGTTGGCTTACCTTTGTACGTGGCACTAGAAGCAAGAATATAGTTTACAGTTCCCTTCTGGAAAGTATTCTAAGGAGGTTAAAACTTGTATTTGACAATTTGGAACACATGCTGAAATACTTGAGTACAGTGAATTGGAACACTTTTTGATTTCATTTGCCTTTCTGTCTCCTGCTAGCATAGATAATTGAAGGTTGTGTGCCAAACCATTCCACTTTTCCTGTGTCTTCCTGAAAGTTTGATCTCTTCAATATTGCCTCCTATTTTCCTTTCTTTTCTTGTTGCTGCATTATTTAGCTGGGCCTAAATAAAGTAGAAGAGATTTTCTGTCCTAATTCTCCTACACAGGTCAATTTTGATCCTACGGCATTCTGGGAAGACACCCACAACTCAGATATGTCACTGCGTCCACCTCACTTTGTGTGCTTTCTGGAAAGAGACTCTTCTCTCATCAGGGAAGGAACAGAAAACACCCAGTGGGGCTGAGGACTTTCTCCCCTCAGGAGGCTGATCAAACCCACCCTCTGGCTGTGCTTCTGACATGGGGGTCCAGAAGAGCCATGCCTCAGGGCAAGCATTTCCTCCTGGTTGTGGTCTGTCTAGGTGGCCTGCAGCAGCACAGGTCTGCTTTGTTGGTTCCTTTGTTGTGGAGATGTCTTAGAGATTTCCCTGAGCACCTAGGACAAGAAGATGAGCTAGTTCCTGCCTTGACCATTAGGGCCTCAGTGTATAGAAAGGTGAGGAGGAGGAGGAGAATGGACTTGTGTGATCAGTGAGGACTTGTAAGATCCCTTCTCAAGGCTCTGTAGTTAAGTTAAAGTACTATTAGTTATAGCTACTGTGCCAAATTAGTAGCTTTGGAGTCCTGTTCTCCAAGAATGCATGTTGTGGTTTCCTA
Organism: Ctenomys sociabilis; assembly: GCA_004027165.1. Classification (NCBI taxonomy): domain Eukaryota; kingdom Metazoa; phylum Chordata; class Mammalia; order Rodentia; family Ctenomyidae; genus Ctenomys; species Ctenomys sociabilis. The sequence continues at coordinate 66,027 of PVKA01002090.1, forward strand.
ATGTCTTACCTTTGTGCACTTGCTTGTTTGTTTGGTGGTGCTAAGGACTGGACCCAGGGCCTTTGCACTGAGCTCCATTCCCTGCCCTTTTATTGTCTTGAGCAGGGTCTCACTAAGCTGTCCAGGCTGGTCTTGAACTCTCAATCCTCCCAGACCAGCCCCCTTACCCTAATGCTCAGATTACAGGCATGCGCCCCCAAGCCTGGATGCCAAAGCCTTATGCAACTTATCAAAGGTTACTTAAGTAAGATCTGAAGGCAGAGAAATATAATTTCTTCAGTTGGTACAGAGCTTTTGTTGGGATGATGAACAGGTTCTAGAAATAATGGTGGTGATGATTCTTGAATTACCATAAGATCAGTTGAATTGCTTGCTTAAAATAATTAAAATAGTAATGTTATATATATATTTTTTTAACACATAAGTTTCCTCAGCGGTTTATTGTTTAATGACTACTGGTTTTCAATGATAGCTCTTTATTACTCATCTTTGTTAAGAGTGACACATTTTCCCTTGGTGACAACTGCACAGAGGTAGTTTTTATTTATTTATTTATTTTTATGTGTTTAGTACAGGGTTTACAGAGTGTCACTACACAGATTGGACTCATAGTGATCCTCCTGTTTTTAGCCTCCCAAGTGCTGGGACTACCATACCCAGTCTCAATTGCTGTCTCAGTGTGCCCTGGGGGCGGGGCCAGCACCATAGCCCAGGGATCATCATCTGCCTAAGCAGGAGCTTTAATCCACTGAGCTATCTGGTCAACCCAGAGAGGTAGTTTTACAGAAGATTTTGTTAGGTACAAAGAACTTTTCCTACTAATTATTCTTATTTTACTATGGCCTTGAATTTAACAATTTTATGAAGCAAAAAATTAACATAACTGACCCAGAGGGAACCTCTGGGACCATCCAAGGGGCCTTCTGGCCCTGTGTGCAGACAGGGAGGGTGAGTGTGCCTGCTCTTTGTCCTGTGTGTCAGTTTGTTTCCTGCCTTGGCAATATTCGCCCCCTAAAACCTCCAGCATTAAACCATCTCCAAGTTTGATCCTCTCCTCTTACACCTGCTGCCAAATGTTGTTTTCACATGAAGATACCTAAAACAACCTTTAATCCTGGAAAACTGCCTTGCTACCTACTCCATCCTCTCCTATGACTTCAATCTACTTTTAGTGATGGGAAAAGGCTACTTAAAATTGATAGCATTCAGAATTTCTTACCTTCTTTATCTTTCATTGCTTATAACTAAGGAAGAAAATAAAGTGAGCCATAGCATATCAAAATGTACCTATTTTAAAATTTTTTATAAAGCCTGTTTACCTAAGGTTTGGCAATGATTGTTGAGCGGTATAACTTGCCTTCTAGTGCACCTGGATTTTAAAAAGTCTTAGAATTCTGCTGAGTAGGATTAAAATGGAAATTTGCTTTTAAGAAAGAAAGAAAGACTCTTGAATATAGATGGTTTGGTTTGCAAGTTTGCAGCTATTCTGAAATAACATGCACATCACTGAGAAATGACCAAGACGGCAGAAGGTTTCTAACCAAGCCCTTTCTTTTTCGGAAGCGTCTCTTTCAGAGAAATCGTGGTGAGCCTGTTGTCACATCAGGTGCTGCTCCAGAACCTGTACGACATCCTGCTGGAAGAGTTCGTCAAAGGCCCCTCTCCTGGAGAGGAGAAGACGCTCCAGGTGCCGGAGGCCAAGCTGGCCGGCTTCCTCAGGTACATCTCCATGCAGAACTTGGCGGTCATCTTTGACCTGCTGCTGGACTCACACAGGACAGCCCGAGAGTTCGACACCAGCCCGGGGCTGAAGTGCCTGCTGAAGAAGGTGTCTGGCATCGGGGGTGCCGCCAACCTCTACCGCCAGTCTGCCATGAGCTTCGACATCTACTTCCACGCGCTGGTGTGCGCCGTGCTCACCCACCAGGAGGCCATCACTGCCGAGCAGGTGAAGAAGGTCCTTTCGGAGGACGACGAGGGAAGCACAGATTCCTCCCAGCAGTGCTCCTCGGAGGACGAGGACATCTTCGAGGAGACGGCCCAGGTGAGTCCCCCGCGAGGCAAGGAGAAGCGGCAGTGGCGGGCGCGGATGCCCTCGCTCAGCGCGCAGCCGGTCAGCAACGCCGACTGGGCGTGGCTCGTCAAGCGGCTGCACAAGCTGTGCATGGAGCTGAGCAACAACTACATCCAGATGCACCTGGACCTGGAGAGCAGCGCGGAGGAGCCCCCGGCGCCCAGGGGCGACCCGTTCTTTATCCTGCCCTCCTTCCAGTCCGAGTCGTCCACCCCGTCCACTGGGGGCTTCTCTGGGAAAGACACGCCCTCGGAGGACGACCGCAGCCAGACCCGAGAGCACCCAGGCGAGAGCCTGGGCCTGCGGGTGGGCAGCGGGGACGTGCTGCTGCTGCCCCCCAGCCCCAAGGGGGAGCGGAAGGACGCGGGCCGGAAGAAGGAGTGGTGGGAGAACGCGGGCAACAAGATCTACACCATGGCAGCTGACAAGACGGTTTCCAAGCTGATGACCGAGTACAAAAAGAGGAAGCAGCAGCACAACCTGCCCGCCTTCCCCAAGGAGGTCAAAGTGGATAAGAAGGGAGAGCTGCTGGGGCCCCGGGGGCCAGACTCCCCGCTGCTGCAGCGGCCCCAGCACCTGATGGACCAGGGGCAGATGCGCCACTCCTTCAGCGCAGGCCCGGAGCTCCTGCGACAGGACAAGAGGCCCCGCTCGGGCTCCACCGGGAGCTCCCTGAGTGTCTCGGTGAGAGACGCTGAGGCACAGATCCAGGTACCTCTGAGGACACAGGAGGGAGGCTGGGTCCCAGGCACAGAGGTGAAACCCTCGCAGGGCATGCATAGAATGCTAAGGTTTGCTAGAGGCACGCGGAGGTTGTCAGTCAAGCTACCTTCTGCCTGAGCCTAAACTGGAGGAGGCTTGGCTTCTGTCCATTCATCTGTGTGAAAGTGACACTTTCTGCTCAGATCACTTCAGAAACCTTTTTTTTGTGTTGTAACATATAAGACTGGGAGTTGGGAACCTATGTATTTAAGACGAGGCTGAAGCCCTCAAAGAGGATAGATTTGAACCCACACTGGGTCCCTTGGCTTGTCATTGAAGACAACACTGAAGACATGCTATGGTTCTGAAACATTGTGTAAAAGAAAAGGGTAAAGTAAATGTTAGCTTGTGGGTAGGCTGGTAGACTGTTGTCACCCCTCATCTTTCTGACCCAGTCTGAGCACATGAAAATTCTCACTCTTTGGGGGCAAGGAGTGTGCCTGTTCATCACATGAGTAATATTTGTAGTTCTAAGGTACACCAACAATAAGGAATTCCAAAGGAAAGTAGCATTGATAACATTTCATTCAGTTTGAGAAGAGATGAAAAAACAGAAAATGAAGGATCTAGAGAAAGTTCTTTAAAAATAATCTGAATGCATATGTTAAATTGCAAATTCCTATCACATACAATAAGATCTGTAACTCTGGGTTTCTATGAACCAATAATGCATTGTTGATCTGTCCATTTGTCTATGGTTCAAATGAATCTACCCAATAAGCTATTGTTAGAATGAACGTAAATTTGGAATTAATATTCCAAATTACAATTCAGTTCTTTCAGGATGCCCTATTTTCCTCAGAAGCATTTTGAACATAGATGTAAACATAATGATCGATAAAAAAAAATCCTTTAAAATGTCTAGTCATACTGAGAAATATAATTATTCTTTAGCAAATATTCACTGCCCACTGAAAGGTGAGATAGCCAATAATTCTCATAAACCCTTTCTCTTAGGCGTGGACCAACATGGTGCTAACTGTCCTCAACCAGATCCAGATCCTCCCAGTATCTTAACTAACCATGTATCTTAATTGCTTTTTTGCTCCTTGTGGTTTTGCCTAATGGTATAAAAGTTTACCCTAAACAAAGGCATAACAATTCCAAGAAATTCAGGTACTATAAGACTGCCAGAATATCGCTTGGTCTCTAGAAATTTCATTATAAAAAAGCAAGAGTTTTTTAATCCAAAAAATAAGTAAGCTTTGAGTAGTTCACAAGAGCTAAAACTAAGATATCCTTAAAAGTTATGAATTTCTGCCTATCCTATATGTGGAGTTAAAACCTCAGTTATAGTTATTAAAAACCAACTTACTATAGCTGAGACCTGAGAAAACCCATCTGCAGTTTGGCAGGGCTTCACTTCACTGCCCACTGAAAGGTGAGACAGCCAATAATTCTCATAAACCCTTTCTCTTAGGCGTGGACCAACATGGTGCTAACTGTCCTCAACCAGATCCAGATCCTCCCAGACCCGATGTTCACCGCCCTCCAGCCCGCAGTGTTTCCTTGCATCAGCCAGCTGACCTGTCACGTGACCGACATCCGCGTTCGCCAGGCGGTCCGAGAATGGCTGGGCCGAGTAGGCCGCGTCTATGACATCATCATGTAGAAGACCTGAATCCCCTCTCCGAGGATGTGCACGAGACAGGATTGGCGTCTGCCTGCTCATTAGCTGACAGCATTTCCCCACCACCACTCCCATGTAATATAGGTCTCAGAGAGTGTTCCCTAAGGTAAAAGAGCCTTTCCACCTACTCCCTAAGGGACAAGCCTTGGACCACCCTGTATACCAAGGTGACATCTGGATGACACAAGTGATCTTCTGATTTTGCACATTACTACAGAAAATTCTGCAGTCCTTGACATAGCTCTCAATCTTGAGGTTTACTTCCAAGTGCTTTTGCTTCCAATGTTGTCCCCAAATGGATCATTTTCAAAGGCCAGCCCTTTGAACACACTACGGCGATCCACTGGAGTCATCACCTTAAATGCAATTCCTGAAGAACTACCTGCTTCTAAACCAAGCTGAAGTATAAACACTCATATCTAGATTATGAGGTGGAACAGAGTTTATATGATGATTCTGAGTTTAGTTGGGAAGAAAATAGCTACTGAAAGGTATTTTTCAGTGCCACAATCCAAAAACAGATGATTTCTGCTGTGAAATGTCCCTGAACATCTCAACATTATCCCTAAATATTTTTAGGTTACTATTCGATAGCTTCCCCATCTAAGGTACTGTTGTGCCTTTTGCTGTTATTAAAGAAAATCCTTTCCTAGCAGGTTGTAAGTGGGACTTGGCAGCCTTTAGTACAAAGGGTCCCGTGGGATTGGCTGGCGCATCTGTTGTTCAGAGACAACAAGGAAAGTAAAGAAAAGGTGCCTTAGTCCTCCACTGCACAGTATGTCTATGCCCCACCACTATCTGAACCTAAGAAACAACGATCAGTTTTGAAGAGAAGCAAATATTCAAATGTAACTCATTTTCTGTTAGTGTCCTTGGAGGAAAGGCATTCAGAGTTCTCCATGCAGTGAGAAGACTTCTCAGGGAAGGGGGCAGGAAGGCTGGGGCAGGGAGACAGCTGGACGGGTGGGAGCAGGGAGGAAACAAAACATGATGCCACGAGCATGGAATTAGGAACAAGCTCTAGTCTTAGAGGAAAATAGGACTAAAGGTCAAAGAGACACAAGGAGGTTTAGAAGATTATTTTTTTTTCTATTTACAATATATCTCTATGTTTAAAGTCCTTTTATTTGGACCTATAGTTTAAGTGGATATTTCCTAAGCATTATTAGAAGATGAATTTGAAACCTTTATTTTATTACAGTCTGTGTGTATATGTGTACACACACACATTTTTGTACCCAGCTGGGGGTTGAACTCAAGGCCTCACTCAGGCTAAGCATGCAGTCTACCACTGAGTGATACCCCCCAGTTCTTACTATAAGGTATTTTATATTTCTAACATAATAACGAGCCTTCTCATGTAAGCTCAATTAGATACATTCTAAAAAGTGCAGTTGGTTCCTAAAGTATATACGGTGATTTCCTAGCACCTAAAAATGTATTCCTATGTCACCCTTTAAAAATAAAAGGAAAACATTGATTCTTCAGTGTTGAAGTAAGGCTTCAAAATGGATTAAGCTCTATCCAGTGCTAGCACTCATAAACTTAGCCCTCCTTGAGAGCTATGTAGTTACCAGCCAGGTTCGCGCAGGGCAAGGTTCTCTGACTTACTCATTGACCAAAAGAGAAGACCTTCTTATTTACTATGCTTCTAGAAAGCACTACCAAACCCAGAGGAGATTTTTCTACTTCCATAAAACACTCTTTGCCTTCATTTTTTTCTCACTGGACAATAATTTACACTTATAGACAGTTCAGCTAGTTGTTCTTAATAGTTAAGTATTGGGATAGCAAAGAGCTGAGTTCTTAGCTATTAACTTTTGAATTTGTGGGCTTCGTGGAACTAAAAGTTTGATCAACATTTTTTCCCCGAATGAAAAGATCAACCATATATTTGTTCCGTTTCTTTTTATAGCTCAGGCACTCCACAGTTTATGGGTAGGGGGTCAACAAACCAAAATACAGAAGTGGACAACTTACAAAATGCATATCTGTAGCAATGTTTCATAAAGTATACCAATTTGAAGGGAGCTACTCTCAGGGAGAGGTTTCCTGTTCCAGAAGTGTGACAGTGAATTGTTTAGAAGTGAGGAATCATTCTCCTGTAGATTCTTTATCACAGACTCTACAGCAAGCTGCGATTCATCAGTTTACCCATGGTGCATTCAAACACTGTTCTGTGCCTGGATGGTTATGGGCCCCAAAGATAAAAAGATGAAGTGTACGCAGCTCCTTGCCATCTTGGCGGCAGCCCAGTCATTCCAAGTTCCACAGCACTCTTCTGCCCTCCTCCAGGCCTAACGTACTCTCCGCACCAGCCCTACCTGGCATCCAAGTCCACATCTAATTTCAACTGGAAAAGTAGTTAGGTTGTAGCAACTCTTCCCAGGGACATTTTGAGTTTCCTACAATCACATTGCTTGATGCAAAGGAGTCTCTAAAGACAGGACCTACACCCAGGCATAGTACTGCATGCCTGTAGTCCCAGCACTCTGAGAGGCTGAGGCAGGAAGCTCCTGAGTGTGAGCCTAGTCAGGGCACGTAGCAAGAGCATACCCCCAAATTAAAAAAATAATAATACAGTCTGGGGATACAGCTCAATGCAAAGGCCCTGGGTTCAATCCCCATTTCTAGGAAGAAAAGGAGTGGGGCTTCAATTAAATCTTCAAGGGAAAGAGTAGTAACTTATAACAGGTGGTAGACAATGTCCCCTCCCAGACAGAAAGTCCCTTACATTGCCTTTTGGTCAAATGTGCTTCAAGTGGCCAGCATCAGGAAAACCCTGAGTATAAGATTTCCTGACTGAAAGCCCAGCCAAGGCCACACACTCTTTGCAGCACTCTCTCTGCCTCAACGAAGAGCACTGTTTTTGACAGTGGAGTGCTCAGGAATTCTTCAGAGAGCATTGCCTGGCTTCTGTGACTCCTGCTGGCTGCTGAAGATGGCCGGGCTGCCTCTGTACTCTTTCTGGCCTTCTCCCTTTCCCGTTTTGCATAAACACAGAACTAGAACACCTATTCCCGGTTGTAGGCTATTTAATGATATCCAGTAAGGGCCCAGGCAGATGCTTAAATAGTTCATAGTAAAACACTTTAAGCCCAGAGTGACAATAATGTTAATCTAAACCAAAAGTACCTATGACTAGAGACATCCTGGTATGATGATGGCTGGCTTTCCACACCAGCTGTTCTCAGAAGACTACGGAGCAGCTGCGGAGGGGGTGGGGCTGCCATAGTTGTAGGAAGGTGGCCCCCACTACATGATAGACATCCTGGCCTCTTGGAGAAGCCACCAAGGTCATTGCCATCAAACCAGAATGAAAACCTTTGTTTAGAACTGATAACAGCAAGCAGTGACACACCATGTCCCTGAGTGTGGACCTTCACCTATAATTTCATTTTGACATAGACTTTGGGAAATGACTATCATGTTTCTTATTCTTTCAAATGAGAACACAGACCCACGGAGATTCAGGCATTTGCCTGAGATTGCAAGAAGCCAAGCTGGCTGCACAGGAAATGCTGCTAGACCAAAGGTGAGAGGCTCCGAGCTGGCCTAAGTGCAGAGCGCACATGTGGGCGGGAGCTGCTCAAGGAAGCAGGCAGTAAAAATAACATTTGCTTGATCTCAGATGTTATGTGAATTTTTAAAAAATAAGAACAAAATCATGTTTGCACATAGAAAGGTTATATGCGACACATTTTCAGTGTTTGAAAATAAAGGACATCAAAAATCTAAACTTTAATCATAGAGGAGTCATTTAGTATTACTTTAGAAAATCAACTAACAAGGGGCTGGAGAGATGGCTCAGCAGAATAAGCGCTTCCCTGGCAAGCACAAGGGCCTGAGTTCAATCCCCAGTTCCGCCAAAAAAAAAGAAAGAAAATCAACTAACCACAGAATACTACCATTCATGGCCAGCTATCAGTACAGCAGAACAGGGCAGTCTGTGTCAGGAATAGCATGCATAATTTGTAAAATTATGTTTAATTCCAAGCACTAATTAAACATTAATCAACTCAGAATAAAGTGCCCTGTTGCCAACAGTGCCTCTTTACTTGCTTCTCTGGGACGTGCTGAATTTGTAGGTCTTGATCAATGTTTGGAAATATGCAATATAAGTCATCATTTGTTCTCAAAGTGCACATTCTGTGAAGAGGAAGCAATGAGGTGGCTGAGATTATTTAAAGATCCGGGTCCTGAGGGCCTCAGGACACTAACTACATCAATCATGTGCCATAAGTCTGCAATGTTTCCACAGGCTCTACAACAGGGAAATGAACTCCAGAGTCTTGCAGTGGCCAGAGGACAACCTTACATGTGCTTGGGTACCAGAGAGGTGAGCCCAGCAAGACCTCATGTGGCCTTAGAGAAGCAGAAGAAACTTTTTCAGCACTTTTTATTGAAAGGATGGTCTTGATATTGGGTGAGATTTACAATGTTGGTTAAAAACTTGACTTGTACACTAAGAATGTAGTTCAGTGATACTGCACTTGCCTAATGTGCATGAAGCCCTGAGTCCAATCCCCAGTACTACAAAAAGAAGAAAAGAAGATAATTACTCCATCTCAAAAAACAATGTTCTCTTTATTTACTAGTGGAGCAAGCTAAGATTATTTTTTGCTTTGGGAGATCTCCTCCCCGTGGCCATAGTACAGTGTGTGTGCTTAATGTAGATCTAATAACCTCATTAAGATTTGGGACTCGAATACAATTTAAATTTCCCAAATGGGCTGGGGATATAGCTCAGCAGCACAAGTCCCTGCGTGGAAAGTGCAAGGTCCTGAATTTGATTCCTAATACCAAAAAATTTTCTTTCCAAGACAGAAATACTACTTTAGGTAAGACAGAAATCATCCCAAGATTGTCTAGAAGAAATTCAGTTGAAGTATTGCTCAAAATCCTTACAAATAGTTGTAGCATTATTTATGAATTGAAGACAAATCGCTATACCACTCCACTGCATCCTAAACTTCTCCCTAAATCTTCATATAGTAATACAAAGTTTCCAGAGACTGGCTAGCTATCTTAGTGGCATGAGTGCACTCAACTCCTGGAGGGCCCCACCACCCTCCTGTCAACCACAAAAACTCAGTTGCACTGCTAGCTTCTGTCCTGTCCATTTAGCCAGTGGTTGTCTAGTTTCTTTGGTCTTAAAACAGTAGATTCTGTTATTTCAGCACTCATCAGATTCACGCATGGTGGAGCAATGTAACAAAAACTGCTGAGTTCAGGCCCAGAGTTTCTGATTTTACCAACCTGGAAATTTCCATTTTGAGCAAATTTTCAGATGAGGCCCATGCTGCTGCTATGGAAATCATTCTTGGAGACCACTGCCTTTGAAAAATGTCCAGCTTCAACCTTTAAAATAAGCCTGATTTCTCAAGCACTAGAGAAAAACTGAACCTGTTCTTGGGCAGACAGTTTGGGATTGGATTACCTGCAACATTCCTGTTCATTCTTCCCAGTGTCCAGTTTTACTATACCAACAGTGGGTTTTTACATGCTAGAAGACAATGAATGTATAAGTTCTATGGAACAGTGACATAAGTCTGAACTTCTCATCTTTGTATTTAGAAACATTGATTCTATGAATGATTGTTTGTATCATGTTGACTCTTTGACTTGTACTGAGGGTGATTTTAAATTTAAGTATGTAGTGTTTGCATCTCTTTCCATACAATTTCAGTGAGACCCATTCCATGTCGGCTCCATTTCAGCCTGGCTCCTGGCTCACAGAGATTCTGAGTGGTCCCTCGCTTGCCAGATGTCTCCCCCCCTCACACTGGCCTTTGAAATATCAGCACTTCAAGATGTGACACCACTCACTGTACCTGCATCTTCCATTAAACTGGCATAAATTAGCATCTTAGTTTCCCAGATCTGTAAAAGTATACCAAATAGATTCATGGAAATTTGCAGAATGAGCTAACTCCCTTTTGAGTAGTAGTCATGCCTGCTTTGAGTTGTTGGTAAACTTGGGCATATACATGCATGATGGAGACTGTATTGGTTCTGTCATCTTCCAAATGATGGGGGAAATACAAAGGCACATCAGTATGCTTTTATAAAACAATGGGATCATGTTGACTCGAGTATAGATGGGGCCTTAGTTTATCTTTTCATTCTCTATTCAGTTAATTAGCTTTAGAAATTATTTTCCCACTAAAAAAATAAGGACTCACAGAAGGACTGATTCAAGAAAAAGTAAGTTTCTTAAAATCATCACCTACTTATAAACTATGTTAATTACATGCAATTTTTCAATAAAGTTTCTCTAAAGATTTCTGCTTAATAAATGCCCTGACCTCACTTAGTTAACTTAGACTACTGTATAAATAGAATGTAAAAATTATAGGCCCTAGAATTAGTGAGATCAGAAGGCATATTACAAAGACTCAAGTCCTTGCCTTTTGAATGGAAAGCATTGAAGATATTTTTCTCCCTCATGTGTCCCATAATCCTTTTTTAAATGACAGATTTAGTTCTTTTAATTACTGATTCTAAGATTAAATTTTAAAAACCAATCTCTAGGAATAGTTTGTTTTACCAACTGGTGCCAAAAAGGGGAGGGTGGAACATAAAAGCCAGTCTTTGGGACTCCCACGTAAAATATTAGTTTTTCTCAAGATAAGGGAGGCCTCTGATACCGGTGGCCCCCAAGGACCCCCGTGGCTACCTCAGGACCCTGTGCACACAGCTTGGTTTTGTTCCCTATGCAGCTCTTTCATGTGGTTCTTGTGGGAAATCCTTCCAATGAAGCTGGGTTCCCCTAGGTAGGCAAAACTGGAGAAAGATGGGCACTTCTGACACTTTGGGTCTCACTTCCATTGAGACCACATGGCAGAGTAAGTAGGGGTGGTGTCATGGGGCAGGAGGAGGTGCCTCAGGGGAAAGGTGACTTTGGTTTCTTAGTTTATGTTCAGGGTTGGGGGGAAGGAACTGCAAATAATATATTTATTGTCCTAATCATGCCAAAAGACCATTTCTCAAGATGCTTTTCCTGATGATTTCTTAGAAGATCAAATTTAAACAAATTACATCCTAAACAGTCCCCTATTCCTATTCCCCATTCTAGATCAAGCCAGTGGGGATATGGGTTCTTTTATCCTTTCTTGTATTATACCAAAGATTCAACTTATTTTCATTAAAAAGTATAAGTAAAGCATGGTACAGCTATAATGATTTGTATCGATGTGCCATGTTACATACAAAAATGTAAAACTCACCCTCGCAACTCCATTCACCAGGAGCCTTGAAGCATTTTGTTTATTCCAAAGGCCTTGTCAAGGAAGTTTAATTTTTCTTTTGCCTTCTTAGTCAAGATTGATCAGATTTACATACAAAAAAAACCCCTAAAATCTACCCTTCTTTATATGTTGATATAATTGTTTGATTTGCTGTAATCTGTCTGTTCATTGTTTATCAGGTCTCTGTAAGCAAGCTTGCAAGTGTACTTTGTGTATATTTTATCCAAGGTGAAAAAGTAAAGATTCTAAAGAGAAAAGTATTTTAAAAGATATTGTATTTATGTTGCTTGTGTTGTAGAATAAAGCTCCAAATGCATTAAAAATCAGATCAGTAAGACTCTTCTTTATTGAACAAATGTATCAAAATAACTTATGCAAATAGTTTATGTTTACACAAATCTGCCAATGCACACTCTGAATGGGAAGGGCCCTTTCTAATCCTATAAGAGTGAGCTTGTTGCTTCTAAGCCTTTGCCTGTGCCTAGCAAACAAACTTGCAAAAGACGTTGCATTGTCTCTCACCTTTTTTGAAGAAAGGGTTTTTCTTTACAGTGTTTTTAATTTCTCCATGAAAATGATAGCAAATTCATTATCAGTAAATACCATGGCTCATTTAAAAACCTTAGACTATTACCTTGTATTCGTAAGCAACTAAACCCCTCTCTTAACAGGAATATTTTTTCAAGTCACAGTGAAAGGAAGAATGAGGCTTCTTCTTGTGGCCTGACTCACTTGTGTTTGAAGCTTACAATAGAAGCTGAGGAATGACCATGACTGCTATGTGGACAATGGGCCAGAGAGAAGAAAAGACGCACAGAATGCTGTAAAAACGGAGGCTGTGCTGATTATGTTAGCTTATGATTCTGTCACTAAGTCCAGCTAACTCACAAAAGCACCAGTGAAACTCAGCCACACCTGGTTCAGTTCTCCAGCACCTCTAGGAAGAGAAAAAGAAGAAGAAAGAAAAGGATCAAGAAGGAGAAGTGGAGGAGGAGTAAACAAAACTCAAATAGACACAACTGTGCTGAGATAGGGGCGCTGCATGGCACAGCTGGCTGGAGTAATAAATTACGACATCCTAGGACAGCGCCAAATAATTCCCGTATGTAGAAGTCTCACAGCTCCCAGGAGATGTGGATGAGATAAAACAAGACCACCAGGAAGCCCTGGGGTTGCGACTCTTCACGTAGCACCCCCTGTGCCTCCCAGACACTTTGCCTTTATCCTTTCCTCTCTGGCCCATGCTTACTCTGCAGAGGCAGTTTCTCACTTATCCCTGCACTCCTCTCTTTTCCAATAAACTCTTGACACTGTTTTAGGCTAGTCTCATTCAATTCTTTGTTCACAGTAAGAAGACCTGGAGTATGTTTAATGGGTGATCCATTTCTACCCAGTAACAATCCCTTGCATAAGAACAACACAAGCCAGCGTCTGCCATGGTAAGCTGGGAGGGCCTTGGGCCCTAGCCACGAAGCCAACTTCACAGCCCAAGCTTTGACCCCGGAAGTGGAAGCACGGACACCACTTGCCTCTCAGAGCAGAAGCACCCAGATCTGTAAAAGGAAAAGAAACTATCCTCAGAGGGTGACTTTAAAATAGAATGAAAATTCAGTATGGCAGAAAATAGCCCCCATTTGGCAATTGACGTACTCTGAGATCCAACACGAATGCATCCTTGACAGCTGTGCCATGAATGTGCTCCAGCCAGTTCACCAGTTAATTTGAGGCCAGTGGCTCAGCAAAACTCCTTAATCATTTGAGAAATAAATTCTAGAGCAGCAGCCAATTCTTCAATTATTAACATCCAGCAATAAATAGGCTCTATGCATAAATCTCGCTGAATTTCTTTAGAGAGGAGATTTGATATGCTTCAACTCTTTGGCTGATGATCAAAACTTCATTATGATTTAGCTTTGATAAATATTGCACAGCACTCCTGAGAAAACTCACTTTCCCATCTGGCTTTAAAGGTAGGCTCAATAAGCAGTGAAAAGAAAATGCAAGTCTTATGCGATACTGCGGTTTTCACACACTGACCATAATTCCTGTTAATTCTCACCATGTTTTTAATCTTTCATTTGTTTTATTTTTAGAGCTCTAGCTACAACATGGACTCACCCCTGCCTTGAGTCTGCCCTGCTCTCGTAACCTGATTGCACAAAATGTTTTGTTGTCTGAGAAACAAACCACCCAGTCTAATGATCTCATTCAAACTTGGAGATTGCAAAGACACAGAAAAATCCCAGAGGATTTTTTTTTTTTTTTTTTTTTTTTTTTTTTAGGGAAGGGTCTACAGGGTGTTCAGGTCTCGCTGCTAGATCAGACTCAAGGTGATTCCCATGTTTACAGCCTCCCAAGAGCTGGGATTATAGGTGCACACCCAGTCTCATTCCCCATCTCAGCGTGCCCCTGGGCTGGGGCTGGCATGGCAGGCACTTTAATCTGCTGAGCTATTTGCCCAGCCCTTAAATCCCAGATAAGCAGATCCTACATCAAATTTTAAAAGTAGTAGAAATTAAAAATTTCTATTCTGACGTGAAAGAGCAAATGCATAACAGTTCCAAGCTGAAAACTCTAATACTAAACTTCGATTTGCTTTGATATGATTTCCTGTCTTCCTTTACATCAGCATGTGGTTTATGATACTGAACTCGTGCTGCAACCAGTACAAACAATGCAAGGAAATCAAGCAGCATTCTCCAGCAGAAAATGAATTATATGCTCAACACTGTGATGTAAAAGGCTTCATTTATTTCTGAACTTGGAAAAAGCAAGAACCGAAGCTAGTTTACCAATTATAGAGCGAAGATTGTTGATATTCTAGTGAAAAGTTGACTTAAGTCATACTTGATGAACTTTTCCTACTCTAATAGTGAGTGATGAACATGTTCTCCTAAACACTAGATTTAAGGGGCTGGGGAGATGGCTCAGGGGAAGAAGTACTCCTCTGGCAAGTGCAAAGGCCTGAGTTCAATCCCCAGTTCCAAAAAATAAAACATTTAAGACTAGATTTAGTTTTTTAAGTTAAATCAATAGATATTATTACAGGGCTGTCACCTCAGAACCATGTAGAATGGGCTCCTTTGAAAATGAACAGGATTTCTGATGCTCGTTCTCAGCACAACTAACTGAAAGCCTAGGCAGAATCCATTCATACAGGTTTACAGGACGAAAATTTAGATGACTAGAGTGGCCAATGTAAGTAGGTCTTGTTCCTCATGGGAAAACACATCTGTGAGTCTTGGAAATTAGAGCAGGATGGGAGGCAGAAATGGCGCCTCCTGCTCAGCCGGTCTGCCTTGGCCCCACTCTGCTTGGTGGGCGGAAGCTCCATCTCCTGCAGCACCCAGAAGCCACCTGGAAATAAGTGAATGTCATCGTGTGATTGTTGCCAAGGCAGCCCCTAGAGGAGCCATAGGCCATGGTCATTAGCAGAACCTCTTGGGTTAGAGCTTTCATGAAATTATGGACTGGCCAAAGTTCAGGAATGGACACAAATATGGCTTTAAAGGAAACCTTTATCCAAAGATTGTGGATGGACACTGTTAGCCATCTTTCTTCAATATGGACTTAGCTAAAGCGTATGTTTGCCATATGAATTGATGATTTTCCAGCCTCCGTCTTTCTCCATTTCTTTTTCCCTACATAGGTAGTTGACTTAGGAGTGTTTTATTTCAGGGAAGGTGTACCATGGAAAAGAACACCAACAACTAAGTCCCTTTCCCCTGGTTTTCTAGTTCTTTTACTCTGAAAAAACTCAAGCTATACACACACACACACATACACACACATATGACAAACTATAGGGTGGAAACATGAGAGAAATAATTTCTTTTCTCTTTAATTAGAACTAAATTACCAAAGAAAACACTGTTCAGCACCAAAAGGGATGAAAGTGAGGGAGGATCTCCTCACTGGGGACCCATCACTATGCCATGCTCCTGACTGAGTGCGCAGGAAACAGTCCCGGCCCCTGGATGTGGCACAGAGAAGAGGAAGACGTCTAACTCTCAGTGTATAATCAGCAAATGGGTATTGTTCTCCAAGGGCAAGTTCCCCGGGCCAGGACCCCAGCAAGACAGCCCCTCAGAATTCAGCCTCAAGCCGGTACATCCTCAGCAATCCCACAGAAACCAAGCAAGCAAATACAACCTTGGAAGAATGGACCTAGAAACATCTTTAGCTGTTATGTAATAGAAAGAAAATTAAAAGTTTGTACATGAAGTTTTAGGCTGAGATTTCTATTTATTTTTGCAGAGGATAATCTAAACATCACTGCGAAACCTTATATCAGGGAAACTGAAGTGGCAGAAGGAAAAACAGAGGTGTGGAACAAAGCAGGAGGAAGAAAGAGGAGAAGAGAAGGAGGTGACAGCCCAGAGGCAGGAAGGTTGCCTGGGCAGTGCAGTTATTCCCCAGGATGCACCATCCGAGCAGCCAGTCAGCAGCTTTGTCCAATGTCCAAGTCCAGCTCCAGAAACCAGTGAGGCTGCTTCCTTGGGTCATCCTCTTCCATTGGGGTCCTGAACTCTCAGATTTTGAATTGTGAACAATCTGGTATCCTGTACAGTGTAGATTCCACCCCAAGGCAGGGCACCATTTCGGGAAGAGAAACCAGATTCTATGGCCTCTACCCTTAGACACTCGGTCTACTATCTGCCGGGGTGATCATGCACTGCTTTATGTCTCAGCTGGTCAGCAAAAGATGCCTTCCAGTCTATGGGAATTAACAAATCCGGCACTGGGATATGCTCATTGCTGGGACAGCACAACACAGCCGGTTACATGGGACCCCCCCTATAAGAAGCCATGCCGCATCATTCCCCTCAGCTCACATACACCCCCACCATAGTTCACTTACACCCCCACCACTTATACCTCTGCCATAGCTCAAGCCCTCCATGTAATGCCAATGTCCACAAAAATGTAACTGAGACCACAGAGCTTTCAGTTGCTCGGTGTCGAACTTGTAAGTGTCCAGATCATCCTCGTTTTTTAAAAAATAGACAATTTGAATGTGTTATGTCAGAATTGACTCCTTAAAGTAAAAAAAAAGTCTCGATCTGCATATGTTTTTGAAAAAAATTATTCAAATCAGAATATTGTCATCAAATGAAAAACAGAACAACATTTATAGATGAGATAGGTGAATTTCAAGTAAAGGAATTTTCTATCCAGGTCAGTTCATGATTAGTGAATATTCCAATCCTTTATCTGGCTGATCATTACTAATGTACCACATTCTAAAATCTTCACTACCTCTCTGAACAATTTTTCCATACAGGTCTATATACAAATAGTCAAACTTATTTATCATCACAACATTACAACCATTAACAAAAGATTATGAAAGGAATTTGGATAAATCTTACTCAAACACCAATAACAGGTCAACCAGAGCTGGTTTTTAATCATTGTTTTTTCATTCATTCCCTTTATCTTAAGAGTGGACTTACAAACCCCTGAAGTGATCATTTGCTTTAGAAAAATGTAACTGAGACCACAGAGCTTTCAGAAGGCGAGTTCCGCATCTGATCCACCTATACACAGCTCAGCCTCCGTTACATCACCAAATGGAGCACATGTTTGTACAACCAAGTCCCCATTGTCAGCATCTCAGTGCTCACAACCACCAGACACTTTATACCGGATGCCTCGCTTCCTGACCACATTGTATAGGGGGAGAAGGTCAAGGCCCCAGGAAGTTAAAGGAGAATTAACTCACATGGCGCAGAATGGCTCAGGGGAACACAGACCCCTCCAGTCTAGCTATGCACGCAGTGTCATTCACTACGATGTTACACCTTAATGAAGAGATTTCCATGAAGTTCACAACCTGGTTGAGGCCTGGCTTAGGGCAGCATCTCCAATCTCAAGAAATCACCTGAAAAGTCACCCATAGATTTAAATTCAAACTTCTTGTCACCCATACTTTCAAATGATTATGCTGTACTTGTCCCCATAAGGAGAGACCACATCTGGTCTCCTAGCCACAGGAACACAGAACAAATCTATTTGTTACACAAATAAGCAGCATGCAATTCATCTGATGATTATGTTCAACCTGATAATCCTGTGTTTGCTAAAAGACAACTTGAGTAATATTGAGGACAAACCTAAAGTTCATTGCAATTAGCCATAATTTTTAGAATTTCTAATTCTATTCCTGCATTAGATTATGTCACTGAAAAGTATTGTTTTCAGATCAGATTACCTTAGCTTCCTCTAGAAATGCCTTCACTAAATTAAGATTTAATGCTGTGCCTCAGCTTTGAAGGATGGGGATATAAGAAATCACCAGATGCATCTTCTATACATCCGCATTAATAGTAAGTCCATTAGATCACTAACTGTTTTTAAAAATAATCAGGAAGGGCCTTAGGAGAGGACTCAGGGGAATAAGCACTTTTCTGGCAAGCATAAGGGCCTGAGTTCAATTCTGAGTTCCGCCAAAAAATAAAAAATAATAATAAGGAAGCATGTGGTCAGTTTTTCAGAACTCAAAGCCAGGGCCTTTGAGAATGGTCATTTAATCCATTACATAAAGATTTTTTAAAAAGAGGATTCTTGTTTGTTTGGCTTTGTGTCGACTTTGCTTTGGCTGCCAACTCAGCCAGCATGTGCCAGGGAAGCACTTATTCTACTGAGTTATCTCCCTGGCCCCCAGGGTCAGGTTTGGGAGTGAGCAAGGGAGGCGCAAGGCATCTGGCCTCTGCTGTGCCCCCAGCTGCCTGCACAGACTGCACCTAACAACTGCATAAGGAGGCATTTCCATTCCCCATCTCACGACAAGGAAAGCGCACTACCAGATTTCCTAAGGCTGCCCAGCTAGAAAGCAGTAGAACTCACACCCAGATCTGAATTAAAATTCAGCTGTTTCAAGCGTGTTCAAAAGATGACTTTATCCTAACTCCTGGGTGTAGCCTCTCCTGGAGTGATGGTATTTATTTATAAACAACCCATAAAGCCTTTATAAAGTACATGTAAATCACATGTAATTGAAACAGTACCTGGAGCTACATGTGATTCACCTAACTCTGACAGACTAAGCACCCACAGATGCTTTAAAAGCAAGGACTATGCCAGATGCTGCAGTCTCAGATTCCTGCAGCCCAAACTGCTGGGTGACAAATGTTCCTGTCACCTCACAAGTCTGAGCTGACTTCACAGGAGGGCTCCCTAAGCACCACGGGGAGGGGAAAGTTCTACAGATTTCCAGTTTCTTTGTAGATTAGACCTTGTCAAAGAGAAAAACACTGCGATCCAAGAGTTCTGGGCATGAAATTTCTGTACAGCGGACCAATTTTCTAACATTAGAAGCAGCATTGCCTATGACACAGCAGCTACACAGGGAGTGCTCACGGAGTGCAGCATGGACAGTTTTACATGACTTCTGAGCATTAGAAGTTACAGTGTCATCCCTAATTGACATAGAGAGGACCTTGGGCTTAAGAAAATGTCCTAACTCACCCAGAGCCATTCATGTTGAATCCTAGAGGCAGAATTCAAGTCCAACATTCTGGTTCCAGAGCCATATGTCTTACTAGGAACCTATAGGCCTGTGCCTATACCAACCAGAACAAAATGTCTTTAAAATTATAAAGCTTAATTACTGCATCAAACTAGTTCTATGTTTAGTAGCCACATTAAACTTTATCATTTACAAGTAAAATTTAATAGAGCCAAGTCACAAATGAGGACCAGGGTACCTGCTACATTGATTAAGTATTTAATTCTCATGGAATAAAAATGGCAGAGTCAAGACTGGCAGCTAAATGCAGCCTCTCTGGCAACTGAAATTGAGATATCTAGAGAACAGCTGGGTGAAAGAAACAAAAGCAGATCTCTGGAAATCGGGAGGAAGCTCACAGAAAATCTAGAGAAGCAAGACTTGAGCAAGGCAGTATGGAAAGCCCACGCCCACTCCAAGGGAGGTGGTCCCATCTCTGCTGACACAGGCCCAGAGGTGTCAGAAGCTCCTGGAGGAAATAAAGGCTGGGCCGGCAGCAGTGGCCCAAGAAATGCCTGCCCTTACTGTATACCAAAAGGAGCAGGAGGTTTTCCTCAAAGTGACCCCTTCTGCATGGCAGCTAGGGTGAAGAACCCCAGTGCAGCCCTCGCCATACCTGAAAGTTAACCAGTGGCCATTTTGCTAAGGGGCTAACTGCTAATGCCTGAACAGCTACACTTCAGGTTTCTGAGCTCACCCTACCCCAGTAACGGGGTGGGAGTCAGCTGCTCAGAGAAAGGGCACAGGCTGGACACCGACTCTCAGATTCAGCTCAAGCCAGGAAGGACACAGGGAGCTGAAAAGCCAGGCTGTTCGTATGCAGACTGCAAAGGGCTGAGTCATAGCGCAGCCAGCCAGTGCTGAGCTGCGTACCTGAGAACATGACCAGAGATATGCCGTGGGCTGGACGTTGCCAGAGTTGGGGTACATGAATAGAAAGAAGGGCATCCGGGACAAGGGGGCCACCCCACACACCCTCAGGCTATAGGTGGAGGAAGCAGGAACTTGGGGCACACAGAGCTATCCAGAACGGGGAGGATTCAATCCCAAGTTCGGGTGGCTGGGTGCGGGCAGAAAGCACCCAGCGCCTTGCTCAGCAGGACAGGATTCAGCGTTCATACCCAAAAGCATGAGCGTGGAAACGAGATGGGCCATGATAGTGCTCATTCCCCTTCACCACATTTAGTGGATTTCAGAATCCTCATTCTCCTCGCCCTACACCCTCCATTTTTACTGGTGTTATGATTAAGCTTTAGTAGTCTTTAGATATTTAGCTGACTCAGTGCTATCACTGTTGGAAAGAAAACACTCATTTAAAAACATGGAGGGAGCCAGGCATGGTGGCGCATGTCTGTAATCCCAGCACTCGGGAGGCTGAGGCAGGAGGATTGTTGCGAGTTCAAGACCAGCCTGAGCTACAAAGTGAGCTTAAGGCCAGCCTGAACTGCATAGTGAGACCCTGTCTCAAAAAGACAAAAAAATAAAAAAATAAAAACACTGAGGGGCCAGCAAGATAGCTCCACTGACTAAGTGCCTGTCTGGCAAGGCCAAGGGCTGGTATTTGGTCCCCATCCAACATGAGGCTCCATCCCCGCCCCTGGGCATGCTGAGCCGGCCACCAAGACCAGGTATGGTGGCACACACCTGTAACCCCAGTGCTGGGGAGGCTGACAACAGGACGATCACTGTGAGTCTGAGCTGCATAGAGAGACTCTGTACCAAATACATAAATTAGGATAAATAAAAAAAATACAACAGGGAGGATTTGTTTTACCCAGTTCTTTTTCTTTTTCTTCATTGTTTTTGGGGCTTGGGGTCCTTTTCCTTCGTTTTCTTCTTTTTTTATTTGGCTCTCATTTTTTCCTTTTTTTTTTTTTTTGGTTCTTCACTGTTACTTCTAAGTCTATTAATTTATTTTTCAGTCCTTAATTGGATTCTTTAACTCACTTTTTTCTTTCTTGCTTTTTTATTTTTCCTTTTTCCTTTTATTCTTCAAATTTTCATTTTCATTTCTCAATTTTTTTTTTTTTTTTGGCAGAACCAGAGATTGAACTCAGGCCCTTGTACTTGCCAGGGAAGCACTTATTCCACTGAGTCATCTCCCCAGCCCCTCATTTTTCAAATTTTAATTTTCATGTCTTCCCTCCCTGCTTTCTCCATGTTTACTAGTATTGCATTTAGTTTTATTAATCTTTGGATATTTAATTGACTCTATGCTATTATTTTAGAATTCTTTTCTATCATTAAGAGTACTATAATTATCGCATTAAGTATGCATTTACTGCACATCAATACTTAGTTTGCCATTGTATCTATATTAAAATTGCAGACCTCTTTTCTGTTGTTCAGGGTGGTTCAGTGGTAGCTTTCAGCAGTTCCTACAGGATGTCAATAGCCAGCTTGTCTTTGATCCTTTATGCTGCTGATTTCTTTGCAACAGGGTGCATAGTTGTTGCTAATCATTGGTTTTTACCATGTATCAAATGATTCGTCTTTGAGTTAAGAACAGTGCTGCCTTCATTTCCAGAGAAGTGGGTGCTGGGACAATTGCACTGTGCCTTCCCCAAGTAACACAGTAGTCAGAAGGTGGCAGAGTCAAAAGCCCACACTCAACCAGGCCTGGGGTGCCTTGCTGGAAAGCAGAACAGAAAAGATCTCCACACTAGCAACAAAGACTTGCCACTATAATCAACCCCCAGCCCTCAGTGCACGCACACATGCCCACACGCACACACGTGTGCACACACACACAAAGAGACATTAAAAGATGAGGTAAAAAACGTTCCCAAAACACTCAACTCCTACCAAGATAATTCATGGACACTGATGTGGACAAAATCAAAAGCCAAACAACTGAATTATATGAAAAGATGAAAGAGAAAACAAAGTTCAATAAGGTGTTCAATGACCTGAGAGATGATAGCACTAACCAGATACTGGACTTCATACAGTAAATGATCAGTGTGCTTAAGAGAGACACTAATAAAAAGTCCATTAAGCCAAACGAAGCAATGCAAAACGTGAGTGAGCAGATTAGAACTGAGGTTCACGGAAAGATACCAAACAGAAATCCAGGAGCAAAAAGCTTTCTCCTGAAGGCATGGCAACAGAAGGACCCAAGGTGAGGACAGAGTGCCAGAAGAAGAAAGGGCTAGTGCAAGTGACGAATACTCAGAGGCACCTCAAAAGTAACAAGAAGAATGTGGAACCTGGATCCAACAGCTGCCAAACAATACCAAAGAGGATTAAGGTCATCTGGACTTCACGAACACTTAGGTGACAGCACAGGGGTACACAGACCTTGCTGACAGAAACAATAGGAGGGCTGGAGATACAGCTTAGTAGCATGGCACCTGCCAGCCAAGCGGGTAGGCCTGAGTTTGAATCCTAGCACCAAAACAAAAACAAAAAGGAAAAAAAAAAAACTATCTTTCAAAATTGATAGAGAAATAAGGGAATTCCATGAGAAGGAGCACCGTAAGAAATTCTTGATTGAGTTTGGTGGCATGCACCTGTAAACCCATCACTTAAGAGACTGAAGCAGGAGGATCTCTGTGAGTTCAAGGTCAACCTGGACTGTTACACAGCAAGACCCTGCCTCAGCCCCTCCCCACCAAAATGAATGCCACAATCTCCAACTATAATTGTGGTTTTATCTGTTTCTTCTTTACATTTTTTTCTGTTTTTGCTTCATATATTATTAACATATTAAAGTTTGTTATTAGGCAGATATTTCTTAGAACTATATCACCTTACCAATTAGTCACTTGATTAAAATTGTTAAATCCCTGTTAATCATTCCTATGGATAAGCATTTAATGACTTCATTGGATACTTTCATCATTTTTCTTAGCCTATTTGGATGTTGTATTTAAAATTGATTTCTTTGAGCACCGAGGATGTACCCCACACATATCTAGTGTGCAAGGCACTGGCTTTGATCTTAGAGCTGCAAAATAATATTTTTGGAGCTCTCACTACTGGATCCAGTTCGCAGGACAAAGACAAGGGTTTGTGGATTTCTCTCAGGGACATTGAGAAAGAACTATAGGAAGGTTGGAGAAGACAGGTGTTTGCGAAGTCCAGTCCCTGAGCACAGTATTTCAAGAGAGAACTCAGTGGAGAACGAGGCTACAGGAACATCATTTAAGATGATAACTGGGCACAGTCTGCACAGTTGATCTTTAAAGCTGTGGCAACTTTCCTCAGGGCAATGTGAGGGCAAGTGTGGAGGCAGAAACCAAACTGAGGAAAGGAGAAGCCATTGGGGTAGAAGAGGGCAGAAGTGTGTTCATCCCAGGCCATTCCTCACATCCTCTGGGATTCCATTGGTCCCTTTAGGGTTTTGCCAGCTCGTGGAGCAGATGGGTGCCCCGAGGGTTCATGCTGACCCACAGTTCTTTTACTGGTTTGTCCACCACATGATCATAAGCTGTCTTGTACCAGTCCAGGGCTGCTTCACATGTGCATCTGTAACACCTAAGAATTTACCCCAAACAATGCATCTCAATGAATAAGATAAAAAAAAATGTATATAGCCAAGTAGTGCAGACTCTGTTCCATTCGCTTGTTGGTTAATTTGGAAACTGAGGCCTTGATTTGGCTTCCACAGCACAGTAAGAATTTTCCAAATTCCCATATTCTATAATCCAATGAGAGAGAGGTAAGAGGTCTTCAAGTTTCATTTTCTGCTCATTGTTCATGACACTGCAGTGATAACAAATGTGTCTATGGAGAGACAATCAGAAAAAATATTTGTAAAGTAAAATCAAATGATATAAAAGCAAAAGATTGAAATGCAAAATTCAGCTTTTTAAAACAATTCTAGTGTTTAGACAAGAGACCCTGTCTGCTTCTTGTACTATGGATAACCACTAGGAAGATAACAAGGTAAAAAGTATTAATTATTGAAATTGTCCTAATAGCTTGGAAACTGTCTCATTGATATTTGTCTCTCAATAAAATAAAATAAAACTTAAAAAACAAAACAATTCTAAATACTGATTTTTAAGAGAATGAAGCTTAAAATAGGAATACAGATTAAAGTTGATACTTAAAATCCAATGTCCCCAAATTAAATCAGCAGGATCCCAGTTGTATGTCAAAAATAGGGTTGTTAAATAATGCACATTTCAATTCAAAAGCTTCCACCTGGATAAATTGGGCCGCAAACTTACTATTAATGCCATCTCCCTCTGTATTGCAAGAGCAATTCTCTAGAGTACACAAATATATTTCTAAATTACCTCCTAACTACTAGGAAGCTATACAGCATGGAGTCCCCCAAGAATACACTTAAATTTATTTTCAACAATATCAATCTCACTGCCAATTTGCAGGTGTCACTGCAGTGGTCCCAGGTGGACGTTTTCCCAAAGAGCATCATACTGCATACAAATCATCCCTCCAGGAACAAACTTTTGTCTCCTCCAGGTTCCCAAAGACCAGGTTCAATACAGTATAATATTCTGGTTTAAAAAGACACTAAACACCAAAACAGACACGAAGGAGGCAGAAGAAGCCCACTCTTGCTTTACTGAGAGAGACTGAGCCTTTGCCGAAGCCTCCAAAACCCAGTGACAGCAGGGAAGGACACTTTTCTAAGTCTTCAGGGAGACCCTGGCCCTACTACACCTTCATTTTTGGATCTCTGACATCAAAAATTGACTACTTCATGTCTGAGCTGTGCCCTCAGTAGGTTACATCAGAAGAGACATGATTTTTCAATTTTGCCCATTATTGTTAACATAAAGCTTGATTGGTTATTTGAAGTGGTATCTACCAGACATCTCCGCTATAAAGATGTCCCCCCCCTTCTCCACTTGCTCTGCCTTCAGACCTCTACAAGGTCTCTATCAGGCCACCATACTGTCTCTGACTTCTGGTTTCTCACCTGGCTTCTCAGAACCACCCAAGATGCTAAAAGACAGTTTCAGAAAGTTGTAGAGCAAAAGTGTTTAATTCACTCATGCACAGCAAAATATTCCACAATACACCCCCAACCCCAGCAGCAAACATCTTAATTACACCTCTCGCAAGTTTCTATACTCATGAAAAGTAGAGATCATGGTTTGTTGGCCTGGATACATTGGAGATACCTAATGTTCTTCAGTGAATGAGAACTTAGATTCTTAGTGACAGAATAGATGTGCCCAGCACTGACTTCTTCCCCAATGAAGAACTACCAAAGTAACAAGGGTTCAGCTGTTCATGACATCAACTCTCAGACACCCACTGCCATCATAGTGACAAAGAGGGATGCTGTGGTTCCTGCTGCCACCACAACTGTGTGGATCCTACTGCTTCCTGGCCTCTGGATCTGCGCCCTGCTCTTGTCAGCCTATCACCATCTCTACCCAGACAGCCTCTGGGCCTATACTTTATGAGTCGAAGGACAAGTATTTTAGGTTCCCACTACCAATGGGGCTTCCAAGTGTCCAAGGCCCTTACCAGTAACAGAGTAGGCATCAACAGTGCCCAAGGAGGGGCTGGGGAGATAGCTCAGTAGAATAAGCACTTGCCTGGCAAGCACAAGGGCCTGAGTTCAATCCCTGGTTCTGCCAAAAAAAGAAAAAAAAAAAAAAAAGCATAAGAACAGTGCCCAAGGAAACCTTCATAACCTACTAAAAACCACCATTTACATGGTAGGAGTTGCCACAGAGTGAGCACCCACACCCACATTGGTATCTGTACCATACCTGAAGTGCTAGGGCTCCCAGACTTTTGCATGGCCCTCAGCAGTTTTCTCTGAATCTTCCACAGTGTGCACTGTGTGCAGAGTTGTGAATCACAGCCAAAGAAACTGGTGTGAACTGTCTACACTCCAGTGCCATGCTTAAAACAAAGCCAACACTACACAACAAATTGCTAACCCAACACACACATCTTCAGCAGAAAGCCACTTACTATGAAGGCCACATCACAAAAACAGTAGAAATGCTTGATACAACAAACATAAATAGCAGTATAGTAGCATTAGAGATACAAAAAGGAGAAACAAAATAAGATGATGCCTCTAAAAGAACATAATTGTTCTTTGGCATCAGACCTTAGTCAAATCAATGAGGATGAACTACCTAATCAAGAATATACTATCTGGGGCAAGGGAGATGGCTCAGTGGAATAAGTGCTTCACTGGCAAGTGCAAGGGCCTGAGCTCAATTCCTGGCTCCATCAAAAAAAAAAAAAAAAGAATATACTATCTGATCAAGGTACTTGATCAAGAACATTAAAAGCTCATAAAGGCTAAGAAAATACAGTTAGACAATTGAATTAAGAATACAATGCAGAATAGGAATGAGAAATTCAGCAAAGAGACAGATTAGAAAAAAATTAACAATGAAGAGTTTAATAACAAAAAAAAATTAGTTGAAAGCTGCAACAGACTAGACCAAGCAGAAGAAACAGCACCAGGACTTGAAGACAGGAATTTAGACATATTCTAAGCAAGCAGAGAGGAAATAAAAAACATGAAGAACGTATCATTAATGAACAAATATTTGCACTTTTCAAAGATCCAAACATAAGCAGAAAAGTTAGGGGCATGAAAAACCTACTCAATTAAATAGTAGCAGAAAAACGCCTATTCAAATCTTGGGAAAATATAGACACATATGAACAGGAGGCTTATAAGACCCCCAAATAGAAATGACTGTCACGACAGTATATTATAATCAGATTGTCAAGAGAATAAGACAAATTCTAATATGTGCATCCAAAAACTGTCAGATCATATTTAAGATATACCATGAAACTAATATATTTCTCAGAAGAAATGCTAAAGACCAGGAAGAAATATAATAATGTATTCCAACTTCTCAAACCAAATAACTGCTAATAAAAAAATGCCCCAAAAACTTAAACCTAGCCAGGATACCTTTTAGAAATGAAGGAAACAAAGTTTTTATAAGGTAAGCAAAAAATAGAAAATTCATGTCTTCTGGAACATGCATATAAAATATGCTTAAGAAAATCTGACATCCAAAAATAAAAGAACGATAACTACCATCATGAATACGTGTGAAAGTATAAATTTCACTAAAAGAATAGATACACAGAAGAGAAATAGAAAAAGGACCAAACACAATCAATATGATAAATCATTAAACTACAAAGATGAACATGAGTTAGAAAGAAACAAAGAATATTCAAAACAACTGGGAGAAAACCATCAAAAAGAGAAAAGAAACTCTTTACCTACCACCAATAGCCTTAAACGTAGAAGAACTAAATTGTTCAATTAAAAGACATAGACTACTATGATGCTTTGCTTCTGTCTTTGTTCTTGTTTCTTTCCTCTTTGAAATAAAAAATAAACTAAATCTCTTGAACTTCTCCTTATTGAAATTTCTTATTAGGTCGCCAGCCCCCCCAACCTCACTTACTTCCTAGACCCTGGACGCCACCACTGACTGCTTCTATGAGGTCACCATTCGTAGATGCCACAGGTAATGCAGAGCACGTGATACTCATGTGCCTGGTTTACTTAGCATGTCAGTCCCTGTGTTCACACATGTTGTTGCAAGTGACAGGGTTTCTTTCTTTTCCAAGGTCTGACCGTTTTCCATTGAGCATGTGCCCCATTTTCTGCACCCCTCTGATCCAATGACGATCACTTGAACTAATGTCTCATCTTCACTTTATAAACAGTGTTGCCTTGGATACAAGACGATACATCTCGCTTCAACATACTGACTGACTGGATATATACCCGGTAGTGGGCTTGCCTCCTATTTTATATTAATTATTCCTTCTTATAATTTAAGTGTTTGTGTTTAACTCTCCAATCCTAAATGAGTTTAAATTCTTCCAAAGTAAACTTCATACCAGTAGATTCTCCTTTTTATTGTCTTTCATAAAAGCACTCTGGCCTAACTTGTTCTGCTAGTCCTTATTGGCAGTGGATTTAGCCAAATTGTCTCTCTCCTTCCAGATCATTAGGTCAACATTCAGCAAAAACAAAAGCCAGAGATGTGACCTTTGGGTGAACCCTGGATCTCCATGAACCAGGTTCAGACAGGGTGATCTGTCACAGTGCTGCCTGCAGTCTACTGATTAGTTTTTCTGTTATTCTAATCAAATATAAGCTTATTTAATTCTTATAATAGCATCTGGAGACTGTGGACTGGCCAGCTTACTAATATTTAGATGTATTTACTAGTTTAGCAATCAAATGTGGAAAAATAAAAGACTCCCATTTTATAGTCATCTCGAGTTTATATGACTCTTTTCTGGCCATTATTTTTCTAGGATTTTTCCCCCCATTATTGGCTCAGAACATAAAATACATAGTGTAACAAAATGAAAGATAACCATTCTTTTTTTTTAAGATAGCCACTCTTAACCAGACACCAACTGTTGTCAACCAACTGTAGCACCAGCTACTCAAAAACTGAAGCAGTAAGATTACAAAATTGAAGACAGGCTGAGCAATACTATTTCAAAAAGGGAGTAGAGGTTGGGGACATTATTCGATGATAGTTCAGTGGTTCAATCTTTGATACCCCCCAAAAAATACTCTATGTCCTCTGATCTAAAGCAAGTAAAACCAGAAAAGTCTGGAAGTCTCTGTAGGTCTTGACACTAAAATGGTAAATCAATTATATTGAGTTCAAAGCAATTAGAGAAGAAAATCAAACAGTCCAATGAAGACCCCAACCAAATTTTAAAAAAAGAGGAAAGTAAAGCAATCAAAAAGTAGAGAATTCTATATTCTCAGTTCTGAAATATTTCAAAACATTTTAGAATTAACTAATATGAGTTTTTGATTAATCATCATCATTGTAATTATTATCAAAACTATAAAAGTCCTGAGCATGAGAATGATTGAAAAGCTCACGGAAACAAAAGAAAACATTCTGCCTTTTAGTATGAAAAAATAGGCCTATGCCATGAAGAAAAAAAGACTTTGAGCATTGAAATTCGTGAAGATTAGAAATGCAACAGCATTGCACTAGGCCAGTGGGGGCGAACCTGCGGCACACGGGCAGCATCGGGCTGACTATACCATCAACAGCTCTGAGGCATTTGCTGCTCCTGCAAGCAGTTACTGTAAATCCGTACTCCTGGCTCTGCAGGCTGAACACATCACAGTGAAGGTCACCATCTTAAGCAGCCCCTCAGCAAGTCCTTTTGTAAATCAACAGTTCTACAGTTTATTTTTAAAATAATATAAAACTGACTCAGATGAGTCCTGTAATACTGGATTACCAGTATGCTATAGAAATTCAGAGGAAATAGTCATTCATTGTAATTTGGGGAAAGGTAAGAAATTGTAGCATATCACCACAGGATGGCTTTTATGTAGGTCTTCAAAGATGAGAAAATCTTGGAATTATCACATATTTATATTATGAATATTCATAGAAAATATGAGCAAAAAGAATAATTCCATTGAAAACTACCTACAACCCTACCTCTTAGAATAATGTGATTTTCTAAAATCTTCTACTTATTGATTTTGGTGCTAGAGATAGAACCAGGGCCTTGAGTGTGATAAGCACATCCTTTACACTGCAATACATCCCCAGCCAATAGTCTTTTTTCTATATGCAGAGACATATAACTTTATAAGAAACTTGCAGGGCCAGCAAGATAGCTCAGTGGACTAAGCGCATGCTTAGGTAAGCGCAGGGGCCAGGGTTTGATCCCTGGCACCACATGCTGTGCCAGCCCCACCCCCCAGGCATGCTGAGCCAGCGATGGAGTTTGGGCGTGGTGGTACATGCCTGCAATCCCAGCACTAGGGAGGCAGAAAATAGGAGGATCATTACAAGTCCAAGCTGCATAATGAGACCCTGCACGTGCACATGCGCACGCGCGCACGCGCACACGCACACACACACACACACACACACACACACACATCTTCTGACAAATTCACCTGCCTCAGGCCTCTTGTACTGATGGTTCCCTTGGTAGTCAATGTTCTTTCACCCAACATCTTCATGGCTGGGTCCCTCACCTCTCCTGTCTTTGCCCAAATACCACTTTCCCTTGATCTCAGTGGCCTCCCACTTTACAACTACCCCCTCTTTCAGCATTTTCTCTGCCCTTTCTCTTTTCTGCCATTGAACTTCCTCACCTTCTTAATACATAGTTTATGTAATTTGTTTCTATTGGTCACCCCCCAAAAAAATGTGTTCATAAAAGCAGAAAATTTTGCCTAGTTTGTTCTCTACAGAAGAGGGGCATTTAATGCTTTTAATCCGGACTTCCAATTTGCTTCTCAAGAAATGAAATTATTTAAAGAAATCAATAAAGTGAAACAGGAATGGTCCCTGTTGAAGCTGCAGGATTGGTAAAGGCTGCTGACATGAAGCCAAGAGAATTGGTGTGCTGGTTTCTAGGCGTATCTGATAAATCAGGGGCGGACATGCACGATTTACAAACATGATGAAAACTATCCCCCCAGATTGCACTCATGTACAAAGTTGGGAAAGTTGATCATCCCCCTACAACCTTCGTAGAGACCACCATGGGCTAATGTGTAAAAACCATAGCTAAGAGAAGCAGAAGTGGAAAAGGAAGAAGGAGGAGGAAGAGGAGGAAAAAGAAGGAAGAGAAGGAAAGAGGAGGAGGAGAAAAAGAGAACAGCAACTGTAAGGAGGAAGGAGGAGGGGCCCATGCCCTCCTCACTGTGACAGGCACTTGGATGTAAACGATACTCAGATGAGAAGACAGGCAGTTGCAACACTGAGTTTGAACATTTGGGGTAAATCTTTGAGCACGAAGCTTGCTAAAGGAAGAGAATTCAATCTCCAGGTCTGCCATCGTTTCAATGTGTCGCCTCCAAAATGTGGATGTTGGCTACTGTCACGCTACTAAGAGGCAGGGCCTTAGGGCATGAGGATTTCTCTTGAAGAAACAGGAGAACACTTCACACAGCTTCCGACTGGCGCACCCTCCACCCTTCTTCACAGGAGGATGCGGCTCGAAGGCTCCCATAAGGTGAGACTCAAGCACCTTGACCTGAGCCTTCCCAGCCAGCCTCAAGGAACTGTGAGAAACACATTTCTATTTCTTAGCATGACCCAGTCTCACATATTCTCTTATTTGACAAAACAGATGAAGTCTGACAAAATGGACTAACACAATGTCTTAAACATCAGTTAACACATCTGTAGAATTAAATAGCCCAAAGTCAACCCAAGGAGCATTCACGCTGAAACCTCTTATTTTAAATTTTATATTGATAATTTATAAAGTTCACAAGATAACCAGAAGGATACTATTTAGGTACTGGTTACTTGATTTTAAAAAATGAAATCAGCAAACAGTCCATCCGAATAATCTAAGCCATTATCCATCTGGCTTCTGTCCAACTTTATCATTAGGCATATTTTATCTAAATAATTCAGTAAAATAGTCTGAATGAGTCCCCACTTTTCTACCCAATATCACTATGCTCTGTACCTTTGAATCCAGAAATCAGAAATCCACAGTTCAGCCTGGGTAGTTTTTCCTAATCAGTCACCTTTCTGGGGCAGGTACAGAAAGGCAAAGAGGGTCTTCATTAATCTACATAGAAATGGTTGCTTCACTGAAGCCATTCATGTTACAATAATGCTAATGCAGAAAACTCCTCATCTGAAATCTATTCCACAGCTGATATTTGATGCCAACCCTTACAGTGATAAAGACCACAAAAGAAATCCAGAGGCACTGCATTTAAATGCAGCCAGTCCTGAAAGGTTCTCTGGTTAATTTCTTTTCTCTGTTGCCACTCATCAGGAGACGAGTTTGCCAGCAGCCATCAGACAAACACATCCACGCTGGACCAAGGCCAATAGCAAGCAGCACTGTGGATCCGGCAGCAGGGTGGAGGGTGCCAGGGGCACTGCCTGGATGAGAACATGCGGGGGCTGCTGGGCAGCAGCTGGAGGCAATTTGGACATGCTGGCAGAGGGACCTATGAGTGGTTAACCAGCGAACCAAGCGTGCCTCTCCTGGAGACCCAGCTGCAGGTCTGTATCCCCGCTTTCAGCCTTTCTTTTCCCCGAGGTATCTTGGTTGTCTGTACTTTTTTTTTTGTCTGTACTTTTAAGACCTTAAGGGGCAACATCTTGTATTATGGAGAGAACAAAAAGATAAGTTTGCTGCTTGCCAGGTCCTAAAGGAAACAGCTTGCAAGTTCTAAGTTTCTTTGATCACGGAACATTCGAGGAAAATTC
Organism: Ctenomys sociabilis; assembly: GCA_004027165.1. Lineage (NCBI taxonomy): Eukaryota > Metazoa > Chordata > Mammalia > Rodentia > Ctenomyidae > Ctenomys > Ctenomys sociabilis. The sequence goes on from PVKA01002090.1 coordinate 98,425, forward strand.
AACATAAACCTATCCTAAGAATATTTGCTACAACAACTATATCAAGGAGCACCTGAGGCTTGGAGGCGACAAATTTCAGTGCCTGAGTGTTATAATGTGCTGCTCTCAGGAGCGGTATCTGTAGACACAAAGGTGAGAGACCCCTTCTGGTTGTCAGCTCTGGCATGAGCACTGTTTCTAAGAGCAGAAGCCAAGCCTCTTACTTCAGAAGGAGAGCAGGGGGTTAAGGAGGCTCCATCTTTCCCTAACAGCAGCAGCTACTGGGAAGGTCTGTGAAACCACTAAGGAGTCTCAATTTAAGGGAAAACATTTGTAGAAACCTAAAGCAAAGAATGTATGGCCAGAGGAGAAATGGATGGCAATGTTGAGCACACATCAAAAAAAACAAAAAATAACCTTTCCTCTAAAAATTCAATTATAAGATTAGTATTTAAGTCCTCTAAAACCACCTTTTGTAGAAAAAATATATAGCTATGCCCTACAACAGCTGTACCTTTAACTGGATATTTCTCTAAAATTAAAGCCTTTAAACAAATGTACACATAAGAAAAATATGAAAAGTTAAGAATAAACTTTGAGGCTAGGGAATAAATGAGGACATTTGGCTAGAAAAGATACTCTTTCTGCTTTAAAAACAAACAAGGCAACTAATATATCATGAATAATTAAATAAGCAAATTAAAGACACCATAATAAGCTAGTCTATAGCTCTGTGCAACTCTTAACTGGGAAAGCGCTCATCTCCGGAAATCCCCTCCATCTGTCCATCGGTAAGTCCTCTAATGCCACGAGGTATTCTTCACATTTGGGCAAACTCAACCAGGGGAAATAGTGACAGCAGCAGGCTTCTGCAGTGTCGATAATGCCGTAAGTGGTACAATTGTAGACATCAGCCTATTATGTAAAACTTTCTTGATAGAACATTAAGTACCATTATATTCTGTGCATATTGAACTCCTTATGGGAAATAGAGTACTTAAAATGCGATGACTACAACTGATCAGAACCCATTATACACGTTATTGATGCAGATTAAAGGAAAAAAATTATGACAAATGGTCTGTGTTTGCTGGGATAGAAGAGTAATTGTTTTAAGTACTAAAGGGTAACTTTAACATATATAGTACTGCACATTGTGGAAGGAAACATTATAAATCTCTTTTTTTACTCTAATTTGATTTCCTATAGTAAATTTACTTATGGACTTATCCACTCTTATATTTTTATAATCAAAAGATCTTCTTTTTTATGTTTTATTTCTTTATTTGGTGTAGGGTCTAAATACACAGCTTGTACCCCTAGCAATCCTCCTGTTTTCAGCCTCCCCTCCACTGGGATTATAGGTACCAGGCCCAGCCTCAGGATTGACTCACCACATGGGGTACCAGGGACTGAACGTGCATCTTTGCACTTTCCAAGCAGGTGCTTAGACCGCTGAGCCATCTCCCTGGCCCCTCAAAGGACCTTCTTATGTTACAACAAATATTAAATGATTTATCTTGATATTAATCTAGGTTATATATGATAAAATAAGTAACCCTAGTTTGTGAATATAACTTGTTCACACTTAAAATAACTGTGGACTTGAAAGGCCAATCCAACTCACCCTAGAAAAGCCCAGGTGATCTTATTCTCAAGAAAACTTTTCATTTTCTCACTATTTAAGCTACAAACATCTGTCACCAAGAGCAATATCTGGCAATATAAGCACTAAATAAACCTAATTTTACCTCAAAACGACTGCACAAAGCTAGATAACCCATTCCCTTAAGCTAGCTAATCCCAGCAAAACATCTGTCCTTACCACAAAAAACAAGCAGAGAACTCCAGCTCTCCAGTTTCTTAGGCTTTATTTCAAATAAGCAAAAAAAAAAAAAAAAAGCTTATCATTTTAGGGCCAGGGAGATAACCTGACGGTGTAAGCACCAGCCTGGTAAGTACAAGGACCTGGGTTTGATCCCCAGTACTGCATGCAACCCTGAACCAGATAAATAGCTTACCATTTTATTTGCTTAAACATAATTAGGTGGCTTTAAAATATTTTTAAATAAGTGGTAGATATTAAGATTTACATTTGTCCCTGTATAGTTTATATAAGACTCTTTAGTAGTTCCATAATTTCTTCCTAGTTGTATTAAAAACAATGTTTATATATAATTACAACAGCATTTTTAAGGTATTTTCATGCCTTGATGTTGAAGCATCATTTCATGGTTGTATTTTGCTCCATCAGAAACTTATTTATTTGTGAGGTAATACTACAAATCAATATCTTTCAGGTTACCTAAGAATATGATTCTTTTTCTTAAAAATCTAAAAAATTGTATTTATCCTACAAATATTAGAAAGACTATACAAATTTTATTCACCACAAGTGGCAGTTAACCAAACATAATTCACTTATTTATATGCACTACAAACACACAGCCACGTGAGATTTGGTTTCAAAATTAATGAACTCAAGTCTCACCCCGAGATTTCCCCAGGGCCTCCTGTGCTCAAAGTTGGGCTTCGGGAAGGTGACTGGCAGGGTCTTGTGGGAAGAGGCTGGTGCTGCGGCACAGCCTGGAAGGGTTTCTCCCCTTTCTACTCCCCAGCAGACTTCCTCCGCACAGCCCCTCCCACCACGATGAGGAGCAGGCGAGATCTGAGACCTCGGAAACTGGGAGGCAAAATCAACTTCTTCTTTAAGATGTATCATGCACTGTGTCCTAGCAGACCTATGTGGCCTTTTCGTGGGCAGAAAACATTGATTCTGTATAAAATAAGTACCTAAATGGTGAGGGTATCCACTCAAAGCCCAAGTGGTCGATGCCCCAACCCGAGTGGAAACCCTGGGGCCACCACCGGTGTGCACTTCACACTCTGTACACACTGGTGGTGGCCCCAGGCGAACTGGGTAGAGCAGTGACGCTGAAGTGAGCACAGTGGCCAGACCCGGGTCCCTCCCAGGTCCTAACTCACCCTCCTTCCCCACCCCAGGGCGCCCAGCGGGCGAGCTCCAGCCAGGAGGACGCCGAGCCCTTCCTGTGCATCCTGCTCCCGGCCACAGCGCTGCTCTTTCTGGCCTTCCTGCTGCTCTTCCTGTCCCGCCACTGCCAGGCTGCGAGGCCCCAGAGCCAGGTGTTTAGCATCGACCTCCCGGAGGAGCAGCGCCCCGCGGGCGAGGAGGCTGAGGTGACCGACCTCCTGGCCGGCCTCCCGTGGGCCAGCGAGCAGCGTGTCCCCTACTCCCCTCTGCCCGCCAGCCGGACTCTGCACTCTGCGCGTCCTCCACCCTCCTATGAGGAGGCCACCAGGCACGAGGCCCCGGCGGTTTCTTCCCTGTGATCAGGGTCCCTTGGCTGGCCGGGCCCAGTCAGTCCACTGCCTGGGACATGGCTTCAAATAGCTCCCACCCTTGAGAATGAAGCAAATGCACATATGGGCCCCCCAGAAAAGGAAGAGGGCACTGAGCCCCCAATGGCCCTGCTGGCCAGCACAGACCTTCCCTGGTGGGAACGCTTGGCAAGGGTCAAGGCCTTAACCCATCTTCAGGTTGCTCAAGGAGTCACCCTCACAGTTCTCCTCTGCAAGGTAACCAGGCTCCCTGAAATACATGGTACCAGAGAAAAACGAGGAAGTTCTGGGAGAGCAGGGGAAACATTTTTCATTGTTAGTGAGCACAGGAACTAGATATGAAAGTCAAGAAAAGGAGAAAATGCTGGCCCCGCGAAACATAACTGCTTTTGTCACCAAGTGGACTTCGTCCCTGTGCACCAGTTTCTCTCAGGGTTTCATCTCTGTAAATGTTTCTGGATCTCTAGGGTTCTGGAGGAATAGAAGACAGCGCTAGGGCTGCAGGGGCAATTGGGTTGTAAATAATGATGAAAAGTGTTTCAACCTTAACAACGAAAGTACAGGTTGCAAATGTTAAAAAGCAGTAGCAAAGCTCTCCCAGTTGCTTCCTTTCTAGTTATCACGCTTGCTTGCCTTCTGATTTAGGGGCTGGAGTAGAAGGGGTACTTGGCTTAGTTACCCAATAGCCTTATGGGAATTAGCAATACTGTCACAGAAGAGATAGCCACTATTGTCTTAGTATAAAAGCCACTCTCCGCATTTGTCATTTGTCTTGGTAACATAGAACTACTGTATAATGCAGGCACACTGTAACTGAATTTGAACAGACCCTGTGAGAGTAGACACCAGCTTAACACTAAAAAGTAAAGGTCAAAATTCAGATCCGGCCGGGCGTGGTGGCGCATGCCTATG
>PVKA01002090.1:102775-132151 GCA_004027165.1 Ctenomys sociabilis
AAAAAAAAAAAAAAAAAAAAAAAAAAAAAAAAAAAAAAAAAAAAAAAAAAAAAAAAAAAAAAAAAAAAAAAAAAAAAAAAAAAAAAATTAAATAAATAAAATAAAAAAAAAAAGAGAAACATCCACTTGGACAAAGAGCCCTTATAAATTACATAATTCCAATTTCTGGGTTTCCAGACATCTGAACTAGAGTTCAGAGAGGCCAAGTGTGCATTGTTACTTTATAGAACACAGAGCTAGGGCAGAAAGGTCCTTCCACTGAGCTCCATGTTTTCCCATAAGCATCACACAGGTGGAATTTCAGCTAGGATCAGGAGGTGGGCAGGGCTTACAGGGAGGTAAGCACAGGTGAGTGTAAAACACTTTTTCATTGGTTTTTGGGGGGTAGTGCAAAATGCAAATGGGGAAACTCTTTGATGAGTCCCAAAATCAAAAAATAATGACTTTTAACTTTTTAACATCAACAGTTTTATGTCACATAGGCAGTGTTGTAAGCTTTTAGGAAAGAAAAAAAAAAATAGCAAAACTAGACTACATTTAAGTGTAATCTGGTAGAAATAATGGTTGTATCTTTGAGGACTACAGCAAAACATAAACTATTTAGGTGAAAATCAATAAGATTTCAGTTAAGGAAACTGTACTGAATGATTCTCTAGAATGTTAAGATAAATAAACAAATGGCAATGAAATGCTCGGCACAGTTTTCTTCCGATTTTCTTAACTCCTAAGAATCTGACTCTGCATGTGACTGTTCGTTCTTTCCCAATTAACACCCCTTCCCTGAGATCAGAACCCCATTTGCTTCTGCCATCCGGAAGCCACCTTTAAGGCAGGCTGGATCCGTCAAAGCACCAGTCGGGCCATCACGTAATTGATCATGTTGTTTCAGTTCCTTTGCCAGGGACTGATTTCATTTTTAGATTACAAGGAGATCTGCAAGAGAGGCTTTTCTAGAAAGGTTTGCCATACTATTAAGGATGAATATATGAAAGGAAATGCTCTTTCTCTTTGCTGGATGTTGCATTGCAAGATGCCTGGTGCTGCTGCAGCTATCTTACAACCATGGCACCACTCTTGACTGGTAAGGGGAATTGTGAAATAGAAAAATATGTGTGCATTTATGACACTGTAGAACTACTACATTAACCAATTTTCTATATTTTAATGACAGAATATCTTGCATACTATTTTAAATTTCTTAAAACCAGTCTTACTACAAAAGTCTCCCCACCTCTACAATGTCTTAAGATGACAAAGGACTTGTATTTCCATGTTTTAAAATGCAATAAGATTTACTTAAAATATATCACCAATGCGAGGACTTGTTTAAAATGTTAGCAGTGATCCGGGAAAGGTGGCATCTCATCTCATAGAAGCAAAAAGAAGCAGCAAAGCAGCTAAACCCTAAGCCAGGAGTTACTACACTGTAAAGCCTCAGGCCAAATTCCACTTGTGTGACCAGTGCGACAACAGTGGTCTTCATGTTTCTAAATAGTTGAAAAGTATAAAAAGCGTATTTTTTCTGGTACAGGAGAGTGGTATGAATTCAGATGTCAGGGTCTAGAAATGTTTTGGAAATACAGCCAAAAGTCAGAGTAGGTGCAATGGGGACTGTGACCCTGAGAACCTAAAATAGTTACCGTCTTGTGCTTCACAGAAAACGTCTGCCGGCCCCTGTGCCAGCCCAGTGGATCACAGCCTTGACCGCCTAACACAGTCCCTTGGTGAGCTGTCAGAAATGCCCTCCCTGCACCCAGCCCAACCAGTTGAGCAGAAATCAAACCAGTGATTGTCAGAGATGCGTATTCCATTGCCATTTAAATACTATAGGTGTGCAAATTCAGCAAAACAATCCAATCTAGTCCAGTAGTCCATGAGCTCTATATTATTTTACACTATCCATCTCTGACAAAACTAATCAAAACAGGGGGATATAAATGAAGGACCATTTGTTTCTATGTATACAAAGTAGTTAGGCTAGATATACAGCTACTTTCTCTTAATTCAATGAGAAGAAAACTTTGTACTGATAGTATTTGGGCAGAATATCATGTCTGTATCTTGTATTATGAATAACTACTACAAAGACAATATGCAGTGTATTAATTATTGTAACTGTCCTACTACCCTGTTTTGAAACTGTCTCATTGCTATTTGTTTCTCAATAAAATGAAAAAAACAGTGATTGTAACATGAGCCAAAGCAGAAGGTCCTTCCTTCAGGTAACAGGGTGGGATGAGGCTAGTTTCAATGTGGACAGATAGGAAGGTCACAGGTGGAGAGAGAACGAGCCCCAGAGACACAGCTTTCCACAGTCACTTCTTACTTGGCCTTCCATTTCCTGAGCTAAGCCACAGCTGCAGGCAAAGTAACTCACAAAGTGAGACTCGCGCTCGGGACAGGTGGCCCCTCTGTGTCAAGGGCAAGACTTTGGTTCAGTGTTGACACAAGCAGCGCCTGTGATTAGTCTTCCAGGAAGACTGCAGAGTTTATTGTTAACTGCTAAGAAGCATTAGGGGAGAAAACATCTTCAGCTGAAGAAAATTAAGAATGGGAAGGAAAATAATAAAATCGGTTAATAGAATGTGGGCGTTATGCACGGAGAACCACACCAGATGAGAAATTTTCTTGAAGTCATCATTTTGAGAAAAGAAAAGGAGCCTGCACATAAAGAAACTGGGAGGGGACCTAACCATTATAAGAAGCTGACCAAACTGGAAACTCTACAACTCTGCTGAGATCCAATGGCGGTCACAGGGCAAACCACTGCCTGCAGAGAGAAAGACAGGTGGATACAGAGCAGAACATACCTGAGCAGAAGGCCACAAGTCGAGCCAGCCAGGAACCAGTCCTGAGGTTGAGAAATCTCAATTGTAATGGATGAAGCTTCTAGGGGCTCTGAGTAGAAGAATCCGAGAAATAAGAACCCTAGAGGAGCATCTATCGGAGGCCCCACAGTTTGGAGACTTTTATCTCCAGGAGCCCTGCCAAGGTTCTCATGGAAGACAGAGCAAAATCTCCTTGTGCTTCTGGCAGGGAAGGCAGCCATTTTGAAACACACGGGCAGGCCCTGTCCTTCTTAATGGGGTCTGGCCTCGGGGAACTATTTAACCCAGCCTAACCACCAGAGGTTTCTCAGAGCCTAAGGGAAGAGAGTTCCCATCTCCAGCTCTCCATCCCATGGTTGAAGGGAAACACTCAAGGCCAGCCCCCTTGCATACGTACTAGGTCCAATACCCTCTGTTCGCCTAGGAATGAATGGGACATGAAACATGGGTGTGTATCTCTTGTGCACTAAGAACTGGAAAGCCAGCAACTTCGCGTATACTTTCCCTCAAGAGACTGAACGTGTTGCAACACTCACAACACTGCACACTTGGGAATTGGTTTGGAAACCAAAGGGACACATAGGCCAAATTGCTGTATTTCGCTGTATGCGGGAACAGACATTGCAGTGCCCTGCTTCCCACAGAAGCTGGAGCTCAGCTGGCTGTTCTCTATTCAGAGAGAAGAAACATGATATAGTGATAAAATTCTTATGAAAGAAATCAAAAATCAAAAAAAGTGGAAAGATTAAGTTTTGTCAATACAAAGACTCAATTATTGAGTGCTATATCAATTAAAAGAAAAACTCCTAGAAGATAAATAAAAGAAAATCTAGAAGACCTTTGGTAGTGCAATGACTCCTTAGCTGTAACATTAAAACCACAATCTATGAAAGGAAAAATCATAATTAATAAGTTGGGCTTTCTTAAACCTTTCTGCTTTGAGAAAGACACTACCAAAATGATGATAAGCAAGCTTGGGAGGAAATATTTGCAAGTGATAGCTGAAGAAGGTCTACCATCCAAAGTGTACAGTGGACTTCTAAAACTCTACAATCAAAACAACAACAACCCCGTTTCCAAAATGGGAAAAACATTTAGATGTCTCACACAAAAGTATGCAGAAACCGCAAATAAGCATACGACGCTGCTGCAAGTCCTGTGTGACCAAGAAAATGGATACAAGACAGAAAGATGCTGCCGAGGGCTTCTGAGGTTGAAGCCCAGAGCACTAGCACCACCACGCGCTGACAGGCAACTCGAAGTCACTGCTGATAGAAATACAAAACGGCCCAGCCACGTGGAAGACAGTCTGGCAGTTTCTTACAAGAGTAAACATATTTTCATTCAGTGCTTGCACTCATTATATTTATCTAAATGCATTGGAAACGTATGTCTATACGGTAATCTGCACACACATTTATGGTAATCTGGTTATGATTAACAAACTCAGAAGCAACCAAGATACCTTTTAGTAGGTGATCAATAAACTCTGGAACATCTGGATAAGGCAATAGTATTCAGCAGGTAGAACAAATATTATTCAGCACCTACCATGCCAAGAATAGATATGCGGAAGCTTCAAATCCATAGCACAAAATGAAAGAAGCAATCTTAAAATCATACTGCATGATTTCAACTATGTGACATTCTAGGAAAAACAAAACTACAGACATAACGAAAAGGTCAGCAATTCTCAAAGATGAAGGAAAAAAACAATAAGCATTTTTTTTTAATTTTTAAATTTTTTATTGATAGAAGGGCTCACTACACAGGTTCAACTCATAGTGATCCTTCTGTCTCAGCCTCCCCAGAACTGTGATTACAGGCATGCACCACCAGATCAGGTTTCATGGCCACCACAGCACACACTGACATGGCATGCAGTGCGAGGATTCGAACTCAGGACCTCGCACTTGCCAGGCAGGTGCTTATGACACTGAGCTATCTCCACAATCCCACATAAAGTGTTTTTAGAGCAGTGAAATCACTTTGTATGATACAACAACAGTGGCTACATGTCACTAATATGCTTTCCAAACCCATAAAATGCACACCACCACCAGTGACTCCTGATGGGAGCACATAGGCCGTGGGTAACACAAGCCCATATGGGCTCACGGATTGTGACAGATGACCGCTGTACTGACAATGATTGTGGGCCGTGCAGCGCGCGGAGGCCGGCACGCAGGGAGGTCCTCGGTACCTTCTACTCCAACTTGCTGGGAATCCAAAACACTCTCAGAAGTCTCTTATTTACAAAAGAAATGAGATGATACACTATGAAGGAAAAAATTATTTTATAATAGTTTATGGTAAGAAGTTATTTATTCATTTATATGCACATGTGTGTAGATGCGTATAGGATACATTCATTATGCATTTATATTACAGATTGTTTTGAAAGCAATGTTAAAAAAAACTTTAACTATTAAGTTTGTATGGAAGGCTAAATTTCTTTTCAAGTTACTCGTAGGATCACTGACAGACAGTATGTACTTTTCACCCTCCCCGCCCCGAAACTGGAGTCAGGCATCATGTCCATTAGCTTCCCAGTGTCCTCAGAGATGTGTCTTCAAATCCTCACTGTGCTTAGCCAATGCACACATCCACACACTGCAGGAACCAGTGGTGCCATCTCCTTCACCTGGATTTTGAGAAAGATGAAAAGAAAAAAATAAATATTCTGATTGCAAGCCCAGAACCTTGTCAGTTCTAAGTTACTCATTATTTACGTTTTCTTTAGTACATTAAAGGGACTCATCTCAGAGGGCTGTTGGGAAGATCCAGTGTTCAAACACCTGTATGCCTAAAAGGCCCAGTGAGTGCGGGTTCCTCTGTGTATGTGTCATCCTGTGTAATATATCACATCTTGGCTTCCTCAGCGGGAACTGACAACTGAATTCTCACAGTGGGACCAGGGTCACTAGAGAATCTTGGACGCCACCTCCTGAGCTCACTTAAGTTATGTCGAAGGGCCCATGAAAATATTTTCTTTTACAATTAGAAGCAGAGAAAAATGAACTTTCCAGTACAAAGGTTATATTCGTCTTGATGTCAATACAGTCAGTTATAAAATATAATTAGCACATATATAATTTCAGTACAGAGTGAAGGATCCACTGAGAAAAAAGCGCCTGGGCTCACACAGTGGAAATCAGATCCCAGAGGATGGCCCCACACAACACAAGCAAGCCTTAGGGAAGGACATAAGAGAAATCAAGTTTTCCCCTCAGAGGAAATAAGAATTTCTCCAGTGTCCCTGAAATTGAGACTACATGCTCTTTCCTACACTTGTGCATTAGTTCTGGCCACACCTTTGCTCTTGGCCTTCTTCCTACTTTATTAGTGTCCCTATGACAAAAAGTTATCAAGGAATCTTCTTAAAAAGTTTTCTCATTAGAATGTGTTGCAGTATGTTGGGAGCTGCTAAAGCTGGAAACTGATCTTCCATGAGAGGGTAGGACTAGACCTTGGTGCCTCAAGAAGTCAAGCTACCTCAGTCCTGAGAAAAACATTCTTCTTTGACAATTTCAGCAGTTAGTTGCTAGGCAACCTTGTGTCTCCTGATACTAACTTTGCAAGAGTATAAATAAACATCCCTACTGTTGTTGTGGGCCCTTGAAGACCAGGGAAAGAGGCCTCCACCCCAAAGAACACAGATTTTGCCCCCTTTCTGTCTTCTCCCAATTCATGCCACTGCCACATCCGTCCAGCACTGCATAAGGATGACATTGATCCTGGGGAGCTGGCTTGCACATGTAGCACATCTTAGTTCATTTACACCTTCTGCTCCCCTTCACTCCCTGCTCCTTCCAACTCTCAGTTCCTTCCCATTTATTAAATGGAAAATTCTATTTCCATTTTTCTTTTTATTCTTTTTTCCCACCCCCTCTCCTTCCCCTCCCTGCACGCTCTCTTTATTTTTTATTCCCCTTCCTATTTGAAAACGATCTCCCTGCCTCCTATCAGGTAGACTTATTTTGCTCTTCTTTTGTATTTGGAACTTCTCATACAAGAAGCTCATGAGCTCAATATTTAGGCTCATGTAGTCTTGCTTTCTTCCATGGGCCAATGTACAAGAACACAACACACAAGAGTATTGTTCAGTGGATGGGGGACCTAGTAAGTTCAAATTATATATTTTCATTTAAAAAAACCTACATAGGTAACTACTATTTATCACCACTCAACATCCAAGGCTTTCCTAAAAGAGATAATGAGGCCTGATCCTAAAAATCACAGGTGATTTGTAGTTGGACAAACACCATTACCTTCTGCTTATACAAATGAAACAGAACAGGAAGGCTGAATTGTGTGCCCAAGGCCACACAATCAGGAAATCACAGAGCTTTTATGAAAATCTAGATTCTGGAACACGAATTTAAGACAAGAAGGACTTAGGGTTTTCCTAATCTAGTAGAAGAGGTCTGTCTCTTAGGAGGATTCCACTGGCCAGTTTGTGACTACAGCAAGACTGAAATCCTAGCAGGTTAACAACATGATGTCAAATTCTTGTTCACTAGTAGTAGAAACAGTTTATCACTTACCCTTTCACGAGCGGAATGAATTACATGCCAGCCACATCCAGAGGCATTTTGCTGAGGGTTGCATTCTTCAAGAGCCATTCTAAAGGAACCTAAGTGGTGGAAGCAGCGTAAGTAGATTCCACTACCGTCTCCTGCTTGTGGAAGCTAATGTGAGCCCACAGGGTCGTAATCAATTCGTAAAATAAATTGTGAATGTGGGCAGGGTGGAACCCATCTTCCTGAATGTTACATAAATAAATAGTTCAACCAGACTAAAATCAATTATTATATAATTACTTCAATCCGAATTTATATGCCTGCAAATTAATCAGCATGGACAGAGTATGTGGAGACCCTTATCAACTGCAAATGGATGGGGCCAGACATCTAACTCTCAGATCTTCCAAGCGTGCCCTGTGAACTGGTACAGACTCACAAACCATGTACCAGTGTGAGGTAAGACAATTAGAACAACTGAGAGTGATTAGAGACATTTAGAACAACTTAACCTTCTTTAAATCCCATATTTGAGGGCCACGAAGATAGCTGAGCAGTCTAAGCACTTGCCTAAGCAAGCACAAGGCCAACAGTTCGATCCCTGGTACTGCATGCTATGCTAGCCCCAGAACCCTGGACGCACCACACCTGTAATCCCAGCACTGGGGAGGCTGAGATTACAGGAGGATCACTAGGCATCTAAACTGCACAGCGAGACCCTGTACCATATGGTATTAAGTGCAAATAGAACTACATATTGGTATATGATGAATTAGAAACTTTAAAAATTAATAAATGATCTTTCATCAAAAGTAACTTGAAAAGCTCTGAGCTAGAAGATGAAACATCCTAGGCACAACCACTATGCTTTTTTTCCATCTTAGGCAATTTTTAATCGCCAGCTACCTCTTTCAGGTCATATCTCATTCTGTATGTGCAAACTCAGGCAGACTCAGGTGCAGAGCCACGTGAGGAGCCCGAAGGCAGCCGGAATGCAGGGCCCCTCAGTCGGCGGACAACAGGCTGCCACAAGGGCATCTCTAAGACACTGGGCCTCACCTTCCAGGAAGTGGGGAGCATGCGCCCCTGGAGCACCTCTGCTCACTGCAGAGCCACACCTGATTCCTGCCAATTCTTTTTTCTATGTGGTTATCATTGTTCACTGGGGTCTCTTTAATGTACACTTGTATTCTCCAGGTAAAGGGTGCAGGCAGAAACAGAACAATGAGCAAATGCATAGCCCTATAAAAGTTATTGTCAACAAGTACGGGAATATGAGCCAATTCTTTCACGGGTCTCAGTTGGGAAGACCAATGTGACCAGCCTTCAGCAGCAGAGGGCGCTGCACTGGGAGGAGCTCACGGGAGCCCTGACCCCCTTGGCTGCCTCACCTTTTCAGGACATGTCTCTCATCAAATGATCTACTAGAAATATTTCCTTTTAAGGATATCAAGGGTTTAGCTTCTCGTGAGTGCTTCTGAGAACGTGCACTGCTTTCTTGTGATATGTTTTGTCTTCTACTTTTACTCAAAAGGTGAACCCTTGAAATCAATATGGATGTCTTCCTTCTACATAAACTCCTATCACAGCCTCAGAAGTTATATCAAGCCTTGTTCTGATCAACACTGATGTTTATGCAGGGTGTGGAGATGCACACTTGAAACCTAGCACTCAGGAGACTGAGGCAAGAGGATCACTTTGAATTCAAGGCCAGCCTGTTAGACCCTGTCTTAAAAAAAAAAAAAAAAATGTGTTTTAATTTTGAAAGGCACTTCTAGCTTTAGAGTCTAGCTTTCTTTCCTTCTACCCTACAATTCTATCAATTTCCCTTAGTCTTCTGCAGCACCCAAGAAAGGGGCTTTGTGCACAGGTGCTCCAAAAAAGCACCTGTGATGCACTCGGTCACTCTCTGTGCATCTGATTCATTCTATGACCGGTAGTCATTCACATTCAGCAAGAAATTATGCATCTGTGAGGCAGTGAGTGATGAGCTTTTGTGGATTGTTTTGGGCCTAAACAATAGATGAGGATTATAATTCTCATCAAAAATAAAGGAGAAGCCAGCCAGAAAAACAGATTACATTTCTTGTTAGAATGCCAAGTTGTTACCTACTTTACAGTGATCATTTTTGAGATGATGGAAAGCATAAAGGACCAAAGTTATAATCACAGTGTGGGTCCAAGAATGACCTCAGAGGAACAGATGACAGTGAGATGTGCAAATGCCAGGGACAAAGTATGCTGATTGGTAAAGTCTGCCAATGCCCACTGCTGCCTTAACTAGAGGAAATAGTCTTCAAGTTATTGTTTGTAGAAAACATAGCAATGTTTCTTTTCACACTGACGGGAAAGGAGAACCTGCTTTTTTACTTTTGGGACCTTGGCTAAGAAGATTCAGGGGTGCAGATATTGAAGTTGTCATTAGAACAGTAGTTTGGATGTACAATTATACCATAATCACCTCTGCAAAATAATTTTTTTAAGCAACAACCAAAAACCAGGTTGTTTTTGTCTTTTTGAGACAGGGTTTCACTATGCAATTGAGACTGGCCTAGAGCTCCCTTTGTAGCCCAGGCTGGCCTTGAATTTGCAGTGATCCTCCTGCCTCAGTGTCCTAGTGCTGGGATTACATGTGTACACCACCACGCCTGGCCAAAACTCAGTAATTTATTTTTAGTGGTACCAGGAATCGAACTCAGGACTTTGCACTTTCCAGGTAAGGAATTATTCCACTGAGCCATCTCCCCAACCCAAATTTTGTATTTAAAATAAGTAAAATTCAAATGAAAGCAATCTCTAAAGTACTAGATAATTCATGACAAATGTCATTTCTTTAAGCTCTATGTACTGAAAATATTTTTCAACATGACCAACCCGAAGTGTCACTATAGACATAAAATAAGTATGTAAATTAGTGAAGTATTAAATAAGATTTCAAGGACCTAAAATTATTTTTTTAAACTTTAGAATAAATTCACTATATGAATAACTACAAATCTCATTTAATCTTTCTTACATGACATTTTTAGAAGCAATGTATCTGTATATACTAGCAAAATTCATGACAATAAAGTATTTCTGAAGTATATTTTATGGGAAATAAATTACTTATAGAATGAATAAATGAGTGACTTAGTATCACAAAGAGTGCTTTTCTTAATTCATTGCATTTAGGTATTTGGTACAGGGCCTCATTACTTAGCTGGGACTCATAGTGATCCTCCCCAGCGCTGGGATTACAGGCATGTGCCACCAGGCCTGGCTTAACCAGAGCTTTACTAGAGCACTCTGAGTTCACCTTTGAGAACACAGGCTGTTCACATATTTTCACACATGCATGCACACACATACACACACACACACACACACACAGGTTAGTCAAGGTCTGTAACTTGCTTTGGCCTATGAAATAGAGATGGAAGCTACTTTCGGAACTTACTGCCAAAAAGCATTTCTATTCAATCCTCCTTAGTCAGAGTCTGCATTTGCAAATCTGCCTACTTGCTAAAAATATATTTATAACTCCACAATCAATGCCCACAGCACTCATCACTCACGGGACCTATAGGGCAACAAAGCCCTGAGTCACCTGCTCCCAGCAGAGGGGCAAGGCAAAGCTCTGCGTCTTTCTGCTCTTCCACTCTGGCCTAAACATGTCCTCTCTGCAGCCTACTGGGTGCTATATGTTCCACATTCTTGGGCTTTCAGGTTGGTAATCAGTCTCTTTCAAATGACCTTTGGGCTTGGAGCTGCAATGCTGTTTGAGTTTATAAGGGTCAGAAGTCTGTCAGTTAGGATTCTCACAGAGAAAATGAATGCTAGAGAAGCTTCATTCAGGCTTGTGCGGGCTATCAAGTTGGCTGTGGGTTCATTGCCAGTGAATGAAAAAAGTATAAGTAAGGCATTTTATGCAGAAACACACACAAATCCAGGTTACATACAAAATAGTCAATAGAAATATGGTGGCCAGAGAGTTATAAAATCTTAATTCAGTATTTCCGCACCAGCAACAGTTCTGGACTCACTGCTTCAATGTTCAAAGCCACTTTGGAATATACCATGGATTTAGTGAATTGCCTGAAGGGCTCCCTGCCCTCACCAGGCTGAGGGTGGTGGGCCATTTTTGCAGGTTCCTCTCAGCAACATGGTACAGCAAGAGGCATGAGGACTTTGAGGACCTTCAGGACAGAGAACACGGAAGATTTCCTACAGGAGCTGCTGCAGAAAGCCAGCGAGCTCCGAGGGAGACCCATAGCTCAACTTAGCATTTCCTACCTGACACAGCCATTACCTGCCCCCCAGACAGGGCTAAGCACTGCACACAGGGACTCCTCGAGAAACAAAAAATACTTGGGTGTTAGGTGTCACACCCACCCACACACCCACAAACGATTGCCCTTCTCCTTTCCCCTCTGCTTTATGGGCCTTAAAATGTGAGAAAATAGAAATTATCTCAAAACCTTAAATAAAAGTATCTGAGCTGTCATGTCACATAAAGCTTAAATGTGAGCTCGTAGAGCAGTTTAATCATCATGCAGCAACAAACCTGACTTGATTATATTGTAATGTGCATAAAATTTGAGCTTTCAGGGCCAGGAAGATGGCTCAGGGGAATAAGTGCTTCCCCAGCAAAAGCAAGGGCCTGAGTTCATTCCCTGGTTCCAAAAAAAAAAAAACCTTGAGCATTCTGAACTGAAGCTTGCTCTAACAAAATCCCACCAAGTTGAAATACTACCTTTTCTTTCTTTCCTTCTGTTCTTTTATATGACTAATTACAACCTTTAAGTGTAGAATATCCAGCCTCATTGCTTATGGTCATCTTCATTAACTGTACACACCACACCTAGATCAACAATATTTCCAAACTTAGCTGGTTATTCTGCCTATAAAGTGCTCTCTCTTAAAAAAAATTCTCTGGTTAATTATAAAAGATATTCTGCAGATTAAAGGAAAAACAAATGTTTTAACCAACATGTAAATCCTTTCCTTTCCCTCTTTTAAAAAAAAATGCAATAAAGTATATTCTCAGCTCCCCAAAGTCACCTAAGCAATGAATCACATTTGTTACACTGTAAAAATAAGCAAACTATTTTAAGAAATAAGTAGAAATTCTTTATTGAGCCTTCACTAAATAATTCAAGCTTAGCTCTGCATAATAATGGATTTGCTGTAACCTCCAGAAAGTGCCATGTGTCCTCGGGCCACTGCACAGATGCCCAGCAGGATGGGCAAGGGAAAGAGAGGACATCAAGCGCCCTGGAGGCACTCAGCCCCGGCTGTACAGTGGGATGTTTTCCAGTAATAAGAAGGAAAGGAATGTGAGGTGCTAGTAATGCTACCTACTGTGTGGATGAATTTCGGAGTGCTACGGACACATTGCTCATCAGGTGATTACACAGAAGGTTACAGATTATGCGATTCCATTTATCTGAAATGTCCCCATTAGCCATTGCTGTAGGCGACAAAAGTGACCAATAGATGCCAGGGGTGGGCGGGACAGAAGGGGCAAAAGCCAGGGAACATTCCCTACTAGATAGTGGTAATGGTGGTACAGCCTAGAGACTACACTTTAAAAATCACGGAATTGTATATGTCTAAACAGTGAATAGGGCTGGCCAAATAGCTCAGCGGATTAAAGTGCCTGCAACAGGAGCAGGGGCTGGAGTTGCCATCCTAGGCCTGTTGTGAGTGAGAATGGGTGTGGTAGTGCACACCTGTAATCCCAGCTCTTGGGAGGCTGTTATTCTACTGAGCCATCTCCCTGGCCCCCTCTAAACAGGCGGATCACTGTAAGTCCCAGTCTAGTAGTGAGACCCTCAACACCCTGTAGACCCTTCCCTAAAATACAAAAAAAAAAGTTTTATATACCATAAATTCTATCTCAAGAAAATTAAAGTAATGGGCACACCCTCAGGGTGGTTATAATTGAAAAAAAAGAAAAAGAAAACAAAAAAAAAGACAGATAATATCAAGTGTTGGTGGGGCCGGGGAGATGGATCAGTGGAATAAGCTCTTCCCTGGCAAGTGCAAGGGCCTGTGTTCAATCCCTGGTTCTGCCAAAAAAAAAAAAAAAAAAAAAAAAAAAAAAAAAAAAAAAAAAAAAAAAAAAAAAAAAAAACAAAACCGTAACAAGTGTTGGTGAGGATGTGGAGAAATACAACACTCCTACTCTGCGGATGGTGAGAAGGTCAAATGGTGAGAAAAGAGTTTGACAGTTCCAAAAAAAGGTGAAATATAGAGTAACCACTTAGCACACCACTTAGCAAAGCAGCTACAACCCAAGGAAAAGGAAAATATATCCACACAAAGACCTGCACACACACAAGTTCACAAAAGCATTCTGTGCAATAGCCAAAAGACGGGATAAATCCGAACATCCACTAAACACTAAATAAACGAAGTCCTTTTCAGGCCATAAGAAGGACTGAAGTACTTCAAAATATTTGGAGCGAAGGAAGCCAGTGAAAAAGGACCTTGCTCTGTGGTGCTTCTCTTGACACAAAAAGTGTGGGACACAGTGGTCAAAGCTGCAGAGACCACAGCTGTGCGCTGGAGCAGGGATGTGGGGTGGGGTGTTCTCAGGGATAGGCTCCAATCTGACCTTGTGAATGTTGCTGTCCTGTGAGTGAACTGTACACTTTAGTTTATTTTTGGTTTTGCAGGGGGTGGGGTAGGATTATCACTATGCTGATCAGGCCGCCCCAGCTCACCAGGACCCTTCTGCCTCAGCCTCCTAAACGCCATATTGCGTGCACAGTACAATTTAAAGAGGCGCATTGGGTGGACTTGAACCATCTCAGTAAGTCTGTTGGAATTTTTGTTTAAAGACATGTAACCAAAATTTCTAAAAACCACTAGGGTCTGCCCTGCCCTGGCCCCGCTCCAGGCGGGACGAGTTCGGACCACAAGCAGAGGTCGGCAGGCTGCTCCAGACTTGGGGGACCCGGAAGTTCCAGGAGAGCGCGCCAACTCCCGGGGCGCGGGCGGCCTGCGGGGGGCGCTCGCGGGCGGGTGCGGGCGCGGCGCCCCGACCGGTTTCCCGGCCCACGCACTGGGCGCTGGGCGGGCCTGCTCGCTGCAGACCTAGGGCGGCGCCCCCACCCGGCCGCCACGCCCCCTCGCGGCCCAGCCCCGAGCCCCAGCCCCGAGCGCCTCCGCACTGCGGCCGCATCGCGGGCGCCCGAGCTGCGCAGCCCATGGCCGCGGTGCCCGAGCCCCAGCCCCAGCCCGGGGCGGCCGAGGGCGCGGCGACGCCAGCGGTGGAGACGCCAGGCTGGGCGGCCCCGGAGGGCGCGGGCGCGCAGGTAGGCGTCTGCCGCGGTGGTCGGGTCTGGCCGGCCGGGGGCTGGGGGCGCGGGGCGGCCGCAGAGTGCTGCACTAGGTCGGGGCCCGAGCTCCGACGCAGCGCCTTCCGGATTATTGTGGAGGGAGGCTGCATCCCCGGGAGAGGGCAGGACCTCGTTTCTGGCCTCTGCAGGGCGACCCCGCGAGGGTACCCCTGAGCTGGGACGAGACAGGGGTGATTGTTTCTTTTAACCCGAGTCCCAGAGCTGTGAGGCAGGGATGTCGCCGTCCCTAATTTCCAGGAAGAGAACCTAGCTAAGGGGCCTCGCCCTGCCCTGAGGAGCCAGGACCTGGGAAGGAGGGGTGTGGAGCCCTGGCGGGCAGCCCCTCTCCAGCCTGCCCAAGGAAGGCCAGAGGTGGGTGCCCTGTGGGTGCCGCACACTCTTGTGGCTTAGAATTGCTTCTGGAACTTTTCTCCGTCCCTTTCAGCCCGGAAGTTATGAGATCAGACACTGTGGCCCCGCCAAGTGGGTCAGTACCTGCGTGCAGTCGATGGACTGGGATTCTGCTGTCCAGGCTGGCTTTACGAAGCTGAACAGCTACATTCAGGGAAAAAATGACAAAGGTAAATCAGTTTTCCTTGTAATTATGTGGACTTGTTGTGATTGAGAGTCCAGGTGTGTTAGGGCCTTTTAGCATATTAATACAAGATCTTTTTTACAGTAGGAAAACAGAGACCTAAGGTTTTCAGACCAGGACTTCCTTCAATACCTTGGTGACAACATCTGTGCTTCCCTTGCTCTGCTGGGTGGAAGCCATGAGAGGTCCTTCCGCATGGCTAATTCTTCCGGATTATTTGGTGACCAGTAGGGCCAGGGAGAACCACAGGATTAGGAATCTCAAGTCACTGCTTTTGGGTCAGACCAAAATGTATATGTTTTAGCAGACTGCATCCTAAATTGTAAAAAAAAAAAAAAAAAAAAAAGTTCTAATTTCCCCCTTTGATCTCTAAGAACAGAGAGTTTATTAGCCAAAAATATTAATGGCACAAAAGGTGTTTAAGTAGGATCATGAATAACTGAGTCCTTTGGGCCTTATATTTTTAAAGATGAAAGTTATCTTAAAGGTTAATTATATTATATCAGTCCTGTAAGGTAAATCAAAAAAACTCACATCAGAAAAGGTTAAGATTTTAAAATCAGTCATGTACATACTTTCGTTTTGCTTACATTTTTATGGTATAGGGTTGAAGATAAAGATGACAGCTCCAATGACAAGCTACGTGGAGCCTGGCCTGGGCCCCTTCAGTGAGTCTTCCATTACGGTTTCCCTGTATGTCCCCTCCGAACAGCAATCCGATCCGCCCAGGCCCTCAGAGTCAGATGTCTTCATTGAAGAGAGAGCCGAAATGACCGTGTTTGTACGGTAAGTGGCGGGTAATTTCCAGTCCTGCTGAATGCTGAGCCTGCAGCCCGCTGGCTTCGCTTGCGTTCACTCCCTGTTTGGCTCCTGTGCAATTGCACCCTTCCATAAAAAACAGGTCGACAAGCATTCATTTCACAGTGTTTTCCTACTGGCTTTATTTGAAATAGTCCCAAGGTCAGTTGCAAGACCTAGCCCGTTCTTTTAATGAGAAGGGTGTTGCATATCCTTTACATATAAAACCTAGTACAAATTATATGCCCCTAAAACAAAAGACCACTCTGACCTGCAATCTAGAGAGATCTGGACAAAAATATTTTCAAAAACAGTTTTAGTCTATTGGGGTTACTCTCCAACATACCATAGACTGGGTAGTTCATAAAAACCAGAAATTTATTTTTAATATTTTTGGAAACTGAGAAGAATGAGTTCAAGGCACCAGCAGTTTTAGTAACTGCAGAGACATTATGTTGGCTCATAGGTGGCACCTTCTTTGTGTGTCCTTACGTGGTAGAAGAAGCAATGAGCTCTTTCATAAGGGCACTAATTCCATTTATGAAGGCTCCATCCTCTTGACCTATTCACCTCCCAAAGCTCTGACCTTCTGGTACTGTCCTATTGGTAATGAGGATTTCAGCATAGGAATTTGAGGGGACACAGATATTCAGTACATGGCATTCTGGCCCTGGCCACACTGAATTCATTTTTCCTTTCTGTGGTACCAGGGATCAAACTCAGGACCTTATGCTTGCCAGGTAAACACTTATTCCACTGAGCTATCTCCCTGGCCTGTGGCCACACAGAATTCATGATCTTCTCCAATATGAAGTGCATGTGTTCAGCTCAGCAGGCTCTCACATCCCAGATCATCCCAGCAATGACTGAAAGCTCTAAGCCCCAGGGCCTCGCATCCTGATGAGGCTTAAGGTGGGAGTCATCCTGCGGCCCACTCTCTCCAGCTTTGAATGTGCAAATCCACCCGTTCCTTGCTTCCAGAATAACAGCAGTGGGTCTGAATGTTCCCATTCTACAGGGAGAGATGGTCAATAGGAAGTGGACAACAACTTCCACTTTAAGACCCCACTCATTTTTATCAAGTTTTTATAGATCTCTGGTTCTAGTAGTGGTAAAAGGCCGGGCCCATTTACCTCGAAATGTGCTTTGTGGTTCAGTCTCCATCTGTCCATCCTCCCTGTCACTTTCTCAGTCCCTCATGAGAACTCAGGCTGAGTCAGTGGTTCCCGCCTGCGGCTCCCAGCAGGCACTGGGCTGTAGACTGATCCAGGTGAATTCTGTCTTCAGTCCTCTTCCCCTCTGGAAGCGTGGTCTTTTTTTCATAACAACACCACCCTCCCCAGCCTGATGCTCTATCTGAAAGCCTGTGTGGGTGTCCTGTTGCTGCCAGGGGCGAGCTCAGGTTGTCCACAGGGCCACGGTGGCCTTTGCAGTGTTCCTGCCCTGCCCTGCAGCCTCTAGCTGAGGTCTGCAGCTGCTCCTGCGACTTTCCCTCCCTTTGTGGAGCGGGCCGTGTTCTTCATGTCTCTTACCTCGGACCCCATGAGAGTCGGCAGCTTTGCCTTGCGAACTGCCATCCTCCGTCGATCACGTAACTGCACCCAGTGCTTTTCTGCCTCACAGGGCCACCGTGAAGATCAACTGAATTAATTTATGTACAATGCTGGGAACATGCACATCGCGCACCTTGATGCTCAGCCAGCTCTCTGGCCTCACTGCCCTCCTTCTGGTATTATTATTGTGCTGCATTATAGCGTGCTACTCATAGACTAGAATGCTTTCAGGAAGGCAGCATCTGTCACCATGTCCAGCAAGGCAGACGTGTGGGAGTAGAGAGGAACAGTCTCTGTAAAAACAAGCAGTGGATAGGGGGCCTGCCCATTAGCTCAGTTGTTTAAGTGTGTGCTTAAGCAAAGCAGTCAGGGTCAAATGCACTGTGGTTCGATCCCCAGATGCTCATGCATTACCAGACCTGATCTTAAGGCATCCTGAGCCAGCCACAAAAAAAAAAAAAAAAAAAAAAAAAAAATCCAACTCAAAAACAAGCAGTGGATAGATGATTGCAGAACAGCGTGTTTCCAGAGGACAGAACGTGACTTCCAATTAGAGGGTTCGTGATTTCTTGTGTTGGTTCTTTATTAAGGAAAGTAATCTGGAAAACAAAATGTTCCTTAGTGTATGTCTCAGAACTATATTAAGTATCCGTGGTGAGGGTGCCGGAAGAGCCGATCAACTCACCTGCTGTGATTTGTAATATATGTCCATGCACACAGAGCCTGCTAGATTTACTGTAGATTTAGTGGGAGCTGTTGCCGGAACGCATCTAGGTGCGGGGCAGAGCCACCTCATGCCCTCAAGAGTTTACATCTTCCGTGAAGCGTGGCTTGCATCACCACGTGGCTGATGCAACCTTTACCAGAGAAGGCACGTGAGGGACAGCTTTCTTATTCCTAATCGTCAAAATCAAGTGGGCCACGCTTGTGCGCCAACGCCTAAGCCAGGTCACTGTGCAGTCACAACTTAGCTTCAGAATATTTTGGCTTACATACTTCAAAGTCTACACTTGCATTTCTGTTCTCTTTCCTGCCTTTCATTGCCATCTTTCCTTCCCCTACCTTGCAGCAGCCTCCTGATGAACTGCTAGCCACCTATCTCAGTTCCATCTCTCCCCCATGTTCTTACTCAGATCTGCTCTGGTTGCTTTCTGTCTTGCATTCCTTGAATATTCTGGAAAGGCCCTGGGCCAGGATACTAGGACCCTCCTGCCTGACTTCATTATGCTCTGTACCTCTATCCCTTTTCTTATCCCTCCGCTTTCTTTGTTCAGCAGATACATCCTGCGTTGCAGCCTAGCTCGGATGCTCCCCCAGCCCCGTCTGCCTGCCCTGGATCTCTTCCTATCTGCAGCACTCCCACAGCTGGGCTTCCTTCCATTACAGTTCTTCTCAGGAGGTATAGAGAACCACCAGAACATCTCTTCTGTTAATCCCTGAAGTATAGAGGCCTTAACTGTATCATATTTATGTGACCCAGTATCTATTCTTTGTCCAAGGAGAGAGAGAAAGAGTAAATATGTGAGCTCCTGTAACTCTGCTACAATTCCAGCTACTAGGGAGGCTGAGGCAGGAGGATTGCTTGAGGGCAGGAGTTCCAGGACAGCCTGGGGAATATACTGAGACTTCTGTCTAAGTCAAACAGGTGAGAAGGAGGGAGGGATGGAGAGAGAAAGGAAGAGGGAGGGAAGAGGGGTGAGAGAGACAGAGACAGGACAAGAAGAGATAATATAAATTGAGAATCTAGAGGGGCGGATCTAGGGTTTCAGTGTAGGTCTCAACCAGCAGTGTTTGGATACTTGCTAGGAACACCATTATCATAAGAAATACAAGTTTGAGAAGCACCCCAGCTAGACATGTGGGACTGTATGAGTTGCAGATCTGCCTGTGAACTTCTGGGACTTGTGTGCCCAAGTCCCCTGGGCTTGCCCATGGTCTGAAACCATGTCAGGTGATGCACAGGGATGGAAGGTTGGCACAGCAACTTGGAACCTGCATTTCTTCCAACAGTCCGTTGTGGTTTCGCAGGCTGACATTCACATTGTCATCATGGCACGCCCCTGTCACCCCCCCACACAAGGCCACCATAGCTCAGAGTCAACCTGAACTACATAGCAAGACCCTATCTCAAAAAACAGTTGCTTATGTTTATTTACTTTCTCCTTTGTAGATCTTTTGATGGATTCGCTAGTGCCCAAAAGAATCAAGAACAGCTTTTGACATTAGCAAGCATTTTGAGGGAAGATGGGAAAGTCTTTGATGAAAAAGTCTTCTACACTGCAAGCTACAACAGTCCGTTCAAGTTGCTTGACAAAAGTAACGAAGTGTGGTTGATTCAGAAAAACAAGCCCTCCGAAGGGAACCAATGAGAACGTGACAGGCGCCTGCCACTAGGGCAAACCATGTTTCCTGTTAGCCTCACACCGCCTCCAGAGAAAGCCGGTGTCTAGCTGATTCTGCCCTCGGGGCCCGGAGAAGTGCTGTCATTTTTCATTTGCCTTTTCAAGTGCTTGAAACTTCCCTTAGATACACAGATCCCAGGGACAGAGCTGCGGACGTGTGAAGCAGCCATCTCTAGACCCCTCTGTCTCTCTCTGAGGAACTAGGAGCAATAGAGTTGTCTCCGCCACCTTTGCCATATCATGACCATGCTGCCTTCTTCTACTCAAGTTTGTGTCAGGTAGATGTTCTCTCTGTACACAGTTTCAGTAAAAAGATGTGTCCTGTGTGAAACTACAGAGGCCACAGGCCTGAGAGGCAACGTTCAGTTGGATGCAAAAATAAACCATCTTGTGTAGCTGCTATTGTTACATTTTCTGTTGCATCTCTTAAGTACAGATTTTTTTTTTTCCAGTACTGGGATTGAATGTAGGGTCTTCACACTGAGCTATATTCCAGTCCTTTTTATTTATTTATTTATTTTTATTTTGAGACAGGGTCTCACCAAGTTGCTGATTGCCCAGACTGGTTGTATCAAAATGATCAGCTGTTTGAAGAGTGGCTACAGAAGCCAAGTTGGAAGTCCTTGACTAGCTGCATTGGGAAGATGAGTCACAGCCGGGACCTGGCAGGCAGCCCCGGAAGGTGCTTGGGGTCCAGCGTCTCCTGGGGTGATGGCTCTATGCGTAGGGACGTGCACAGGGAGCTCAAGCCCTCCCTGGCAGGCAGGCGGCCTGTGAGGACACAGGTGCCTCTTCCCTGCCTTGTCTGCCTGAGCAGAGGCCACAGGTTCATGCCTCAGAAGACAGCTGCTCAGCTAGGAGGCCCGAGCACCCCCTGGCATGGAAGGGAAGGTGGTGAAGGGGTCCCTTCCACCTTACCATTACCTAGCTCATAAAAGGAACCTCCCCGGAGTACTCTAGCCCCAGGAAAGAAAGTTGGGTTGCTGGTCAGAAGCAGATGCAGCTGGAGACCCTGTCAGGGAAAGAACTCGGCATACCAGCTTAGGTATCTCACGGTTTCTCTTATATTAAAAATCCAAAGTATAAATAAGGAACAAAATTAAGAGAAGATAACAGAATACAGGGAGATGGAGCTTTTGATGATAGGAAGGGGACTAAAACATGAGCTCCCTTATGTACACACACTGCTCCCGGTGGTGAATGTAATTGGGGGGCACTGTCAGATATACTGATAAAGACATTAAAAGGTGAATCTCCACTAAGACACATAGCACCTTCCCTGCAGTTAATGTTTCCGTGCCTGATGTAGATTACGTTCAAAGCACTGTTCCAGATTCTTGGCCTGAATTTCTCACATTCAATTATAAGACCCTTGATAATCCCATTTTACAGATGAGGATGTTAAGGTACAGAACTGTGAAGTAACTTGGACTGAGGGCAGAGGCTGGTTGGAGGCCAGGCCATCTGACTTCTAAGCTCACACTATGTCTAGCTTCACCTCCCGGGCAGCCTGGTAGGGTTCCTCCCACAGAGAAGTAATTCCCACGATTGTGACCTTGGAGATATCCTTAAAACTGTGATATTTTTCTAAAATACAAATGGTTTTGAAATTACTATTGATACAAATTTTAGGCAATTATTTCCTGAAGGCATCACCTTGAATTGCATATTGAACTTACTGATTCTTCGCATATTGATACTTGCCAAAAAAGAAGTAAGTTTCTTTTCTAGCACCTTTACCATCACTGTCCGGAGGGCGCCCTTCAGCCTTTCTGCAGACAAACATCCACAGAACTGACCTCCGCTGCTGGGCAACAGGTATTTCTCATCTTTACCCCATAGTCCTAAGTGAAACATCCATTGCCTGCTTATGAAATCCCATTTTAAAGGAGAAGCAAATTTCTAATGACTGGGATTTGCTGTAACCTGAAATATGTTCAAGAAAGCTGCCAATTTTATACTACCCAAGTTCAAAGTATACCATTTTCCCCCTCTTCTTCCTTCAAACAGAAGATGAAACTTTTTTTTTAATGCATTTAGTACAGGGTCTACAGGGTCTCATTAGTAGCTTAGACTCGCAGTGATCCTCCTGTTTTCAGCCTCCCAAGGGCTGGGATTACAGTCGCGCGCCACCATGCCCAGTCTCACCATTTCAGTGCATCCACTGGGACCAGCACAGCGCACCAGGGATTAAACCCTGGTCCCTGTGCTCTACTGAAGCAGGCACTTTAGTCCACTGAGCTATCAGGCCGGCCCTAAGATGAAACATTTTTTTCAAGCTTTGACTGATTGACCCTGAGGTGACTTCACAGCAGTGACTCAGCTTCACGTTGTAGCTGGTGCTGACTGTGAAGTGCCCCTTATGTGGATGCTTCTTTGGCATTTTTCTTTCTTCCCTTACACATGGAAAATATGTCTAGCCTTTTGTCAAGCCTCTATGTCCTACTTGAGCTGCTGACCTCATCCTGGCTACTTCTGTGAGTGCACCTCTGCTGCCTCCCCCTTGGCTGGCTTTCTTTAGGCCTCTGTGGAGCCCTGCTGGGTTCCAGGCACCATGCCAGCAGCTAGGATGTGGGGGGACATCACATAGGGTGGCCAGGAAAGCCCTCTCCAAAGAAGAGACCCTGGATGTGTGCAAAATAAAAGCCAGGGGAGGCAGCAGGGAAGCATTCTGGGCAGAGGTGACAGTGACAAAGGAAGAGGCATGGTGCGTGTCCACAGCACCGAGCACAGGAATGCTGGGCTTGTAGGGTGCCATCTCTCTGGATAAAGAAAACTGCTGACCCTCTGCAGAGTTTCAGGGAAGGGAGAGGGCAGGGATTAACAGACTTTCGAGTGCATTCGGGAACAGACTGAGCTTTAGTTGTGGAGGTGCGGTTAGCAGGGCAGGGGCTGCTGATGAGTGAGATTTAGAAGCCTGCTTTAGAAGCGAGGCTACTGATGCAAAGTTGTCACTGATTATTTCTGACACTCGTTTTTTAGGAGGACCAAAGAACACTAGTTTTTTTGAGGATTTGGAGTAAGGTTGGACAGCCACAGGGAAGTGGGCTGTTCAGATCCACCTGCTGGGAAGCACTATTGTAAGGCAAGGGCTCACTCTTCTCAGGAGAGCGCCCAGCCTGTCCCTGGGCAAGGCAAGGGTAGCTGGATGCATTGTTTCCCCACCAGCTTTTAGCCAGTGGAGAGCAAAGAGGTGGTACAAGACCAAGCTATTTCTGGCTGTAGACTCCAATAAGTAGCCTTCATGGTGGGTCTCCCAGGGGGACTGGATCACACCTCATCAGACCCACATTGCGGCGGTCTGGCAGTGCATTGGCTGGACCCTTGCCCTGTAGGAGCAGCAGCTTTGCTCCACACCCTTATGCTTCTCCTCCATCTGGCCTAGGCCTGGCCCAGCTGACACTATGCAGGGGAGGAGATAACTCCTAGGGCACGGGATTTAGTGCCAGGAAAAAAGACCATGCATGTCAGATAACAGGGCAAACTCACTGCTCCGCAGAGGCTCACAAAAGCCTAGAAAAATGGCAGAAATGTTGACAA
The DNA here is from genome assembly GCA_004027165.1 of Ctenomys sociabilis. NCBI lineage: Eukaryota > Metazoa > Chordata > Mammalia > Rodentia > Ctenomyidae > Ctenomys > Ctenomys sociabilis. Next base: position 126,343 of record PVKA01002090.1, read on the forward strand.
GCCTGAATTTGTCAAAAAGAGAGAAGTGAGAGGACTCGGGTAAGGGGCAGGCTGAAATGGGTAATATGGAGAAAGCTGTCCCATGTGAGGAAGGACCTATCTTCCAGGCCATGGGCAGTGAATGGCGCCAGGGGTACACTCATGACCCAGGAGCTCGGTGGTGTCACCTCTGCAGTCCAGCACTGGCAAGAAAGGCTGTGATGGAACTTGGGGCTTGCTGAGACCAATAAAGCTCTGCCAAAGCTCAGGAGCCAATGGTGGCTGCGGGGTGGCTGCAGGAGCTGGCTGTTCTCATTGTCATGGTAACCTCTAAATTCCAAATGGCTGCCAGCAGGGCCCGGTCTGGGATTCTCACATAGATGCTGAATAGATCCCAGCATCCCTAGGGACAGCAGGTGAGTGGACAACAAGGGCAGGGTTTTATGTATAAACAGAAGAAGGCAAGATGGAGGAGCATGGTGCTGAGAGAGATCCCACCAACCGAAAGCCCACTGATTCCTTTCTCAGTTCCCACAGCTGAGACAGTTCTCTAACCTCAAAGCTTCTGTCTGAAGAGACCACTGAGCCCCAGAGGAAAGTCCCTGCACAAGTGTACACCATCACGATTCCCCTGTCTTCTCCTAACGGGGCTTGTGGCCATTTGCACAAGTGGCCACACAGTAGAGGAAAACCTGGATATGCAGGGGTCCAAATGAACATATGAAACCCAGAAGCTCAAAGTGTCATGCCACTCCTGGTCCCCCAGGGGACTGGATTCAATTTCTAGTTTGGAGGTTAGAAAAGAAACATGGTTCTGACTAACCAAGGTGTGATGTGGGTCCGCAGGCTCACTGCGAGTTATCTCCCTCCTCCCTGAACACCTACTTGAGAGCTGCACGCTGGGCAAGGAGCATCGTCACTTTGACACTTAGGTCTGTGGGGGAAGAGTGAATCCACCTGCCTCACCAGGCCTGGCCCTGCGCAGTGGTTTCCGAGCCTCTCTTGGGAAACATCTGCTTCTGCCCACGAAAGTAAACCAGGAACTCAAGTTACTCTTCCATTGTAAACAACAGAAAACCCAGACCGGACACATACCGTAATGGTTTTCAGACGCTAGAACCCCATAGTACGAGAGTGTGGTCTCCAAGAGATGGGAAAAAACGGGTGCACCCAACAACCTTAAGCTAATGGCTCAGAGGCTGCACAAAGTGGCAAAGCAGGGAGAGGATGTCAGAAAAAGACTCCTGGTCTGTGGCATTGAGGAGCGAGGCATCAGAGGAGACTAAAATGGGTAAAATTTGCTGGCAAGAGTAAATGAGAGGAGGAAAGGTATATATATATATATATATATATATATATATGAAAAACAAGCTTTGAAAAGATAAATCTAACCAGAACAAAGCCCAGTGCTATTTAAAGAATGCAACAAAGGATATGAACGAAAGAAAGTCCACAATTCCTAACATGCAATAAAAAATGATTAGAAACAGAAAAAAAAAAAAAAAAAAAACACTTCAGAAAGATGATTCCCTAAGTAGAGAAAAATCTATCACTAACAATAAACCTAGAAGTGACAGGTGTAAAGAGATTAGTGGCTTTAATCACATGACCTCGCACTCTGTAGAATTGGAGGCGTCACTGGTGAAAAAATGTGCCGTGTGAAATAGGTAACCTGACCCAGCTGGCAAGGAACAACTCCGGTCCCTAGGGTCCTGAGAATGGCACGCTTTTCAAAGAGCAGCTTCCCGTGCGGTAGTAGGTCCCGGGAGAGACAGAATCCTGAGACGCCACGTTGATGGTGGGCTTAGAACTGCCCACCATCTAAAGACCTCTATCTATCAGGTCCACTAAAGCATCAGGGTGACAGGCATCCACCATAAGCAGGAAATGACGTCAGGCGCAGGCCCAACAGGACCGGAAGACGTCTGCAAGCCATGTGAGCAGGGGCCCAATCACCACGGCCCCACAGTTGCGCCTACTCACCATCCTACCTGCGGTGTCTGGAGAACCTGTGTGATCCACACGATGAAAGTTGGGCTGGGTCTATCCAATCTAAACTGACTTTTGCTGGAGGTGGGGGGGACGGAAAGGAGATGGGAAAAAGTAATGAAAAGGTGTTATGTAAATGTACCAGTTCCCCATAAGGAATTTAAGCAAAAAAAGGAAGAAAGTGACCATTATCATTCCAGGGTTATATTGCAAGATAACTGGGAAAAGAAAAAAACCTCTTGTAGTTTTTCAGCCAGGAAAATGCAGATACCGGGTAAAGTGGCACATGCCTGTAATCCCAGCACTTGTGAGGTTGAGGCAAGAGGATGACTGTGAGTTTGAGGACAATATGGGCTACAAAGTAAATTCAAGGCCAGTCTGAATTGCAAGCAAAATCCTATTTTGAAACAAACAAACAAAACACAGAGAGAGAGGGAGGCAGAATTTTTGGCAGTGCCCCAGGGTCATTGATTTTTGTAACGGAGGAGAGGTCAAACACACACAGACCCCAAGCACTGCTTGTGGCCCATTCTGCCTCCTTTTCTGAAGCAACATCTATAGCAAGGGTCCTAATGAACTACAAAATCTACTGCTGCATTTTGGATTCTGTGTCCTGGGACCAGCAGGCAAGGGGTGGTATCGGAAGCCCAGTACAACTCAGCCTGCACAGTGGGAGGAGCTAAACTGCGTTACACAGTGGGGGCAGGGAGGAAGTGAAAAAAACATGAAGCAAGTCTGGCTGGCCATTAGGAAGAAATATATGTCATATATAATTTTTAAAAATTTAATGCTATGGGACTGGCGAGATAGCTCAGCAGACTAAGCACTTGCTTAGGCAAGAGCAGGGACCAGGGTTTGAGACCCAGTACCATGTGCTGTGCTGGCCCGCCCATGGACGTGGTGGCACATGCCTGTAATCCCATCTCTGGGGAATGTGAAAACAGGAGGAAAACTATGAGTATGAGCTGCATAGTGAGACCCTATACCGAATACATAAATTAAAAAGTAAATAAAATTTCATGTTTTGGGATTAGATAAGGTTGCTATGGGCCAGCATAGCTTGAGAAGAGGTTAAGAAACACAACTCCTCACGTCATTCCCTACCCTAAAAGCCTCCATTTCCCTACACTGCAAAAGCAAACCCACACCCCCTTGGAATCCCAGCTAAGGCCATCCCTGGGCTGGCCCCAGGCCACCTTTCCCATCTCCTGCTCCACTCTGTCCCTCTGAGGCCTGCAGGTTCAGTGTCCAGCTCCCTCTGTGCCTCTTTGCTCTGCTGGCTGTCCCTTCTTGTGACACCCAACTCACCTGGAGCCTTAGCTATGCCCACCACTGCCACACCCTGCCTGTCTAGCACTCACAGGCCGTGGGTTCTGAGGCTCACCTGTGGACAAGGCTGTCCAGTGTGCGTGGATAGGCAGCCTAGGCCCGGGACTGGGGCTCCGGACTGTCCATAGTCAGGCTTGATTCTCCTCTGCCACTCAGGACACATGGCTCCCTTGGTCCCTGAAAGTTCACTGTTCGAGTTGCCCATTGAGACACAGAAGCCAGCAGGGAGAGAGACAGCACCACTGTCCATGTCTTGCTGACCAAAGCTGATCAGCAAGTCCTGCTGACTCCAGGGGTGCCTGTGAGGTGTGAGCTTTGCTCGGTGCCCTGCCAGCCCAAGTGACTCAGCCAGCCCACAGGGATAGGTGTGGGGTTCACCATTTACGAGCTCTGATGAGGACAAAGATTTCTGAGGAAAGTCACTGTGTGTCTTTCTCACTAGGTTTAAGCCCCTCAATGATAGCCTCATAGGAAAGGACTGGTTGTGATCGCCAAATTACTATGGATCACTTAGGTCTATAAACAAAGGCTTGTCTGTGAAGAAGGTGGGGTACAGCACTCGCTGAATGAGCCTTCCTTGCAGTAGCTAGCTTGACGAAAATGAACCTTTGGAGTCAGGCCTGTTTTTTTCAGAAGTCCTTCACTCCACCTTCCCTGCACCCTGCTATTTATTACCCCTCTGTGGTTCCTGCATGATGGAGTCAGAGCACTATGAACAGCTACTCACAATGGTCAGTCCACTAGTTTACCTGTTTTTCCAGCACTCCATGGGGCAGAGGTGACACGTGGTAGAATGAGGTGGTGACACAGAAATGTCTCCTTTCCTGTGGCATTGTTACCTCCCACCTGAATACAATAACAAAATGGTAGTGTTTGCATGTAACCTACATATTCTCCCCCCTACTTTAAATCATCTCAAGAGGACCTGGCATGTCTAATTCAATCAAATCCTATGTGAAAAGCAGCCACACTGTACTTATGGAGTGACAAGAGACGCCCAGAAGGGCAACTATGTTCACACAGATGTATTTTTTTTCCAGCTATTTTTGACCTGCAGTTAGTTGAATCCACAGGTGCAGGTCCTGCAGATTCAGGGAGCCCACAATGCACCCTCAGCCTCCCATGAGCGGCAACAGACTTCAGTCTTCTTCAGCAACTAGAGGGCAATTGCCAGACCAAAGCTGAGCCTGTTGCCAAGCGGCAGCCCAAAGTTCTTGTATTCTTCAGCTCAGCGCCCCCTGGCATGGCATGTGGTGCAGGGGATGGAACCGCGGTCCCTAGGTGCTTATGCTTACCCAGGCAGGCGCTTCAGAAAGCTGAGCTATCTCACTGACTCCCACTACTACCTTCATGCTAAAGCCTTTCAGAGCAGTTATTTGGAGTTGTTTTCCAGTGTAGGCTTTCAGATGGCAGTGCTGAGCATCCGCGATGTTTTTCGCTGTTTTTCAATCCTGTCTGGATCTAGCAATGTGTTCCCACAAGGCTGCATGAAAGGACCTAGTTCGTGACTCAGGAGACGCAAGCACAAAGAGAAGCTCCGGATAGCGACTTTACAACTGTTTTATTCAATACAATTTTAAAAACTTGTATGTTTAAAAAGGGGTATTTCAATGGTTTTTATCATTAGTTTTAATGTTGGTTATCTAATCTTCAAATAAATGATTTATATATTAAGTTCAAAATTTCTGATAGGCATATACATTCTAAGTTTTTAAAGGTAGCTATGGGAAGACATCGTGTTCAAAAGTCATCAGTACGTTTCTAAAATTCACAAGAAGTGATCTGTGTGCCCCATCTTGTGGACAACACCCTGAAGGTTAAAAGCCCTTGTGCCTGTGGTCAAACATCAGGCCCTATGGCTTTTTTTTTTTTTTGAGACAGGGTCTCACTATGTATGTAGTTCAGGCTGCTCCTGAACTCACCATGTAGCCCAGGCTGGCCTCAAACTCAGAGAGATTCTCCTGCCTCAGCCTCCCAAGTGCTGGGATTATAGGTGTATACCACCATGTCTTGCCACTAAAGGTCCTCTGTAAAAGGTAGGGTTGTGTTTTTCTCAGAGAAGGAAAAGAGACTTAATTTATCAGAAGTTTTATTTCATGAGTTTTATGACGAACTGGCCAGTGCAGTCTAACATTCAGATGATATTTTCATACTGAAACAGATGGCAATAGACAAAAGCTGTGCTGAGTCTGAACTGAGGATCTGCACACGGTCATCCTGGGTGCTTCTGACAATGACCACAGGACTCTCTGGCTCTCTGGCTTAAATACACAGAAGATGGGACAGAGTGAGAAGTGGAAAAATATGTTAAAATAAATATACAGTTTTCTCCCCTGCTTCAAAGTATAGAAACTTGAATTGGAGAAGATTAGACGGTAGTTAGCAACTCCTTTATCAACAAATATAAAAACACACAAACCAAATACTGCAAAAAGAAAATCTTTTTAATCTAAAAACTCATTTCCCAGAGCCAATTAATAGCCAAGTCCTACAAATGCTTTATCAGTTTATT